>SZWC01006788.1:58290-68479 GCA_023375785.1 Penium margaritaceum | reverse complement strand
AAAAAGGCAAGAGGTCCAGGGTCAAGACCTGATGGGAGAAATATCCAAAAAGGTCCTTGGTCTTAGGATTGCCTTGTCAGAGTGTGCTGACTAGGATAAAGGTACCTCTCCTTACTTTTTAGGTGAGGTGAGATCCTTGTGTGCTAGCCATAGACACATGGCGATTCTCCATGGGTTTGTGGGTGATGTGACCACTAGGAGTGTGCCATGAGAGCATTCTCTAGCTCTCTAGGTCGTGTGTGACTGGTCAGCCTGATTGTTAGGCTGATTTCCTCCCTTGTGTGAGATTGTGGACTCTAGTGTGTGAGCCTTAGCCTCCATGGCTAAGTGGTGTGGCTTGTGAGAGGGCTGACTTGCCCAAGCACTAGCTCTATATGTTCTCCATCATTTTGAGTGATTCAACAACCATTCTTCAGCACAAGTGATGCCCATCCAATCACTCATGCTCGCTGCTCCAACACTCCCTCTCTCCTCCAGATCCAACAGATACTGCACCAACCAGGGCCAACGGCGGAGGAGGGAAGAAGAAGGGGAATTGCCACTCTTGTAAGAAGCCGGGCCATTGGGCACGTCAATGCACAAAGAAGAAGGTGGACCTTGCGGCTGGAGTGGGAGCGGGAAAGCAGCTTCCGCTAATGTAGCAAATTAGGGGAGTGGATTTGTCACCACAATCCTGGTCTTGCACTTCTCTGACAACACCCCCTTCTTCTTGATCATAAACTCGGGAGGAACGCAGCACTTGACGGATTGTCGGGAGTGGCTTGTTGTGTACACCGCCATTCAGCCTCGCCGGGTGTACATGAGAGACAATCATGTGCAAATGGCGGTTGGGGAGGGTGAGATTGTGTTTTCTGCTTCCGTTGAGGGCAAGCACGTGTAATATTGTGTGAAGAGGGTGCTCCATGTTCCGGGGCTGGCAGCTAACATCTTCTCTGTTCCTTCTCTCATCTTTGAAGGCATACAGGTTCGCTTTGAGAATGGTGGCTATACCATCTCTCCCTGTGCAGGTCATGTGCTTGCAAAAGCAAGCAAGGAGGATGGACTTTACTGTCTTTATGTTGCATCAAAGAAGGAAGTTGCCTCAGCGTTAGCGGCAAGGGAGGGAAAACATGACATCAGCCTGTGGCACCACCAGCTTGGTCATCTTGGCTTTGGCGCCATCATCTCTATGCAATGGATGGTCCGCGGCTTGGAGGGGTGAAGCAGCCTGGTGCATTGTCATGTGAGAGCTGCATTGAAGGGAAGGAAGGTCAAGCTCCTTTCTCGGTGGAAGGGAAGGGGGTGGATGAACTTCTCTCACTTGTGCACTGTGATTTGTGTGGTCCCATGCTATCTCAGTCCTTGTCCGGCAAGTTGTATTTTTTCACATTCATTGATGACAAGCCAAGGAAGGTGAGGGTGTCCTTCTTGGCTAGAAAGGATGAGTGCTTTGATGCTTTCAAGGTGTGGAGTGCAGTTGCACTAAATGAAAGTGGCATGCAGTTGAAGGTGCTTTGCAGCAACGGTGGAGGAGAGTACCTCTTTAACGACTTCCGCAACTTCCTCAAGCGTCACGGGATGTAGCACAAGGCCACCCCACCAAAAACACCGCACCTGAACGATGTGGCTCAACACCGGAACCACAAGCCGATGGAACGTGTACGCAGCATGCTCCAAGATGCGGATCTTTTGCCAACATTTTTGGCGGAAGCGGTCAACACCGCCGTGTACGTGAAAAACCAAAGTCCCAGGCACGCCATACCACTAATGACACCGGAGGAGGCATAGACAAGAAGTAAGCCAACAGTGACACACCTGAAAGCCTTCAGGTGTGGTGCATTTGTGCACGTACCTACAAGCAACCGTAACAAGTTGGATGCAAAGTCGGTGAAGGCCGCCTTCCCTGGCTAAGACACCATGGGATACCGCCTCTACACCCTTGCTTCACACAAGATAATCCACAGCCATGATGTTGTCTTTAAAGAGGACGTGAAGGGCTGGACTTAGAGCCCTTTTTCTGCAGTTCCACTTGTACAAGAGGTGGGAGAAGAACCGGTAGTAGAAGGGGGAAGTGGAGAAGATGCCAGTGATAGCAGCAATAAGAAGGAGGTGGAGGGAGCTAAGAAGGAGAAGGAGCTAGCAACCGAATCGGATAAGGAGCATAAGCAAAGCAACCCACAACAGCGGCCACGACGGTCCGTACACATCAACAAAGGTGTGAAGGACAGTGGGGAGTATCTGTGGCGGTGAGAGAGGCTCGTAAAGAAGCAGATGCAACAAGGGGAGCAGCTGAACATGTGCTCTGTTCCACTATCAACGGAGTCCTCTGACCTTGAGCTCCTCTTCTTCACCTTCACTAATGACCCAACAACATTTGCTGAAGCCATACGCAGCGCCAAAGCGGTAGATTGGCGTGGCATAGTAAACAAGGAGTGTAGTGCGCTCATGAAGAATGACACATGGACTCTCGAGGAAGCTCCACGTGGTAACCGGGTGATTGGGTGCCGGTGGATCTTCAGGCGCAAGCATTGTGTGGATGGGAAGGTGCTCAGGTACAAAGCACGGTTGGTTGTAAAGGGGTATGCGCAGACTGAGGGTATGGATTACAATGAGACATTTGCACCTATCGTAAAGTTCCCATCTATCCAAGCGATTCTTGCTCTTATTGCTGTTATGGACTGGGGGGTGCACCAAATGGATGTGACATGTGCATTTATGAATAGTGACCTCGAGGAGGATGTATACATGGAGCAGCCGGAGGGGTATGCGGTAGAGGGAAAGGAGGATTTGATGTGCAAGCTTGTGAAGGTCCTCTACGGCTAGAAGCAAGCACCGTGAGCTCGGTACCAAAAGATGGATGATCAGCTGGTTGGGCTTGGTTTTGTGTGCAGGAAAGCTGACTTTGCGGTCTATGGACGCATGCAAGAGGCAAGCCAGGTCATCATCTTGCTTTCTGTTGATGATCTGCTCATTGCATCTGACTCCAAGTCTCTTGTGGACGATGTGAAGCAGTCCCTTGGCTGGCCCACACCTTGGTTGGCCTTAAGTCGCCTTCTCTTTGAACCAACGTTCACAAGATGATGAAGACCTAGGAAGTGGCCCTTGTGGTACACGGTTCCATACCTGCGTAATACATTTACGGCCTCTTTCCAAAACCCAAACGACAGACCAGACTCAGTGAGCAACACCATCTGATCATCACCCAAAGCAATCAGACGGGGGGATGGAGAGCAGCTTCGTGAACCACTCCTTATGGTACGTCAGACTCTTGGTACACCCCGAGTCCTTGTAGCACGCCAAATCCGCCTTTTCTTTTTGCGACATGTCAGACTTCCCCATGAAGAGGCGGCCGCGCACCTCCTTGGCGACGTTCATGTTGCCAAAATGGCGCACGCCAGTCTAGTTCTGCTGCTGCTGCTGCTGGCGTTGCTGTGACTGCTAGTGCTGTTGCTGTGGAGATTGCTGCTTTTGTTGTTGCTGCTGCTGCTCCTTCTGGTCCCTCTTGAACTTGAAGCACTCTTTCTTGTAGTGCCCCTCTTTCTGGCAATAGTGGCACTTACCCTTCTTCTTACCTCTCTGCTACCCGGACTGCTGCTGCTGCTGGTTGCATGAGCCTATGACCATGAAAGCTGCTTCATTGCTGCTGCTGCCGCCATTGCGCTTTGCTGCATTGCGACGCAGGTCCACCTGCACCAAGTGCGTGCAGATGAAGTCGAGGTCGAGAGTCGGCTAGCACTCCAACGTCTCTCGCACCATCTCGTAGCTGGTTGGGAGTCCCCTCAGCAAGAGGAGGATGAAGCGCGTCTCTTCCACAGGATTGCCGGCCGCTCTCAACTGCTTCGCCAGCTCCTTTGCCTTGTAGAGATACGCCTCCATCCCTTCACCACCCTGTATTTTCGGCGCCATCATCTTTTCCTCCAAAAGCATGAGGAATGCAGGATCCTTGTTCACATACTTCTTGCTCAACGTGTCCCACCACTCCTTTGCAGTAGCCTTATCACTCATGTACTGAAGATGCGGGTTGGAGATGGTGCTCACAAGCAACCTGTAGGCCTGCCTGTCCTTCAACAGCAGCCCAGCCCTTGGAGAGGCTGGAAGGACGCCCCAACTTCACGTTTTGGAAGATCCGTACTTGCCTCCTTCTAGAGGAGAGGGGCTTGTGGGAGGTGGTGAGCGGCAACGAGCGCGCTCTGCCTCCACACGCAAAAGGCATCACCGAAGCAGAGGTGGTGGTGCAAAGACGCCACAGAAAGGTGCAGCATATGCAAGCTCATCTACAACTGTCGAAACGACATATGAGGAGTGGAAGAAGGACAGGCAGGCCTACACGCTGCTTGTCAATACCATCTCCAACCCGCATCTTCAGTATGTGAGTGACAAGGCTAGTGCAAAAAAGGGGTGAGACATGTTGTGCAAGAAGTATGAGAGCAAGGATCCTGCAAGGAGAAGATGATGGCGTTGAAAATGCAGGATGGCAAAGGGATGGAGGCGTACTTGGACAGGGCAAAGGAGCAGGTGAAGCAGCTGAAAGCGGCCGGCAACCCTGCGGAAGACACGCGCTTCGTCCTCCTCTTGCTCAGGGGACTCCCAACAAACTATGATGCAGTGCAAGAGACGTTGGATTGCCAGCCGACTCTCGACCTTGACTTCATCTGCACGGACCTGGTATAGGTGGAACTGCGTCGCAATGCAGCAAATCGCAATGACGGTAGCAGCAACAGTGAAGCAGCTTTCATGGCCATGGGCTCACGCAACAAGCAGCAGCAGCAGTCCGGGCAGCAAAGAGGCAAGGAGAAGGGCAAGTGCCACTATTGCCAGAAAGACGAGAAAGAAAGGAGCAGCAGCAGCAGCAGCAAAAGCAGCAATCTCCACAACGACAATACCAGCAGTCACAGCAACGTCACCAGCAGCAGCAGTAGCAGAACCAGACCAGCGTGCGTCATTTTGGCAACATGAAAGTCGCCAAGGAGGTGCGCGACCGCCTCTTTATGGCAACATCTGACATATCGCAGAAGGAAAAAGTGGATTTGGCGTGGTACAAGGACTCGGGGTGTACCAAGAGTCTGATGCACCACAAGGAGTGGTTCACGCAACAGCTCTCCATTCTCCCCCGTCTGATTGCTTTGGGTGATGATCGGGTGGTGTATGCTGAGGGGATTGGGATTGTGGAGATGTGGTTGGAGACCCCACGTGGCATTGAAGTGGGAGTGTTCCATGGCGTGCTGTATGTGCCTTATGCTGCGTTCAACCTTCTCTTAGTGTCCTTTCTCACCAATACAGGACTGCGCGTCGTCTTTGACGATGATTATGGCTACATCCTTGACAAGGAAACATGAGAGGAGTTGGCCAAGTCAGTGAAAGAAGGCGATATGTACCGCCTGCTCGGGGCAACCAAGATCCGGCGTGAGCAGAGCCTTGCAGAAGTGATGCAGGCCACCGATGGCAAAATCTGGCATGCGCACTCCGGGCACATCGGCATGCGCGCCTTATTGCAACTTCATACAAAGCAGATGGTGCGTGACTTGCCCTCCATCTCTAACTTTGAGCAGTAGTTGTGCATCGGCTGTTTGGAGGGGAAGCAGCATCGCGAGGCGTTATCTGGAGCAGGAAAGCGCACGGAAGGAGGTGCTGGAGCTGGTCCACATAGACTTGTGTGGCCCGATGCAGATCCAGAGCTTTGGTGGCTATAGGTATATTTTCACATTCATTGATGATTTCAGCCGTTACACTAATGTGTACTTCCTTTCCTCCAAGGACGAGTGCTTTGACAGGTTCAAGGAGTTCAAGGCCATGGTGGAGAACCAGACTAGCAAGAAAATCAAGGCGCTCCGCAGCGACCACGGTGGAGAGTACCTGAGCAAGGAGTTCCAGGATTACCTCGCAGCAGCAGGCATCAAGGCGCTGCGCACCGCGTCGTACTTGCCACAGCAGAACGGCGTAGCAAACCGTGCACGGCTTGGCTTACCTACGACTTTTGGGCGGAAGCACTCAGCACTGCAGTGTACATCAAGAACCGCACTCCAACCAAGGCCCTGGAGCAGATGACGCCGTACGAGGCGTGGTTCGAAAAGAAGCCGAGCGTGGGTCATCTTCACACCTTTGGCAGCTTGGCGCACATACACATGCCAAACGAGAAGCGGCAAAAGTGGGACGCGAAGAGCGCGGAGATTGTGATGATTGGCTACAACATGCCAAGCAAGGCGAATGGCCTCTACAAGAGGGAGACAGGCCACATCATCATCTCCAGGAATGTTGTCTTCAAAGAGAGCAACGTCATCGGTACGAACATTATCTGTGAAGAGGCAGCAGAAGCAGGAGCTGACGAGGCAGTGGGAGCAGATATCCTTCCTGACCCAGTCTATCTTGATCCTTCCTCCACTATGACAATGGGAGAACCAGTCTACTCTTCCATGTCTGATGCAGCAGATACAGCGGCCTCATCGGCGGAAGCAGAGGAAGAAGATGCACCACCATCAACAAGAGCGGTTGTGCCGGCAGCACGGCGTCAGCCGCTTGCTAACGCTCGAGCATCAGGTCGGAGGTACCCTCTCAGGGTGCGCTACAAGCCTGGTGTCCGCGGGCATTTCTGGATGCTCCAAAGACCAGACCACATGAACGTCGCATTTGCAGCAGATTCTCATGAGCCGACGTCGTACAAGGAGGCCATAGGGTCACCAGATGCGGCAGATTGGGTACAAGCTTTACAGCAAGAGATACAGTCGCAGCTTGACAACGGTACGTGGGAGCTGACTGAGCGTCCACCTGGACGTAAGGTTATCAAGTGCAAGTTGGTGTTCAAGAAGAAGCGGGGAGCAGATGGCAACCTGGAAAAGTACAAAGCAAGGCTGGTCGCCAAGGGCTACTCGTAGCACAAAGGCATCCACTACATGGAAACTTTTGCTCTTGTTGCAGAGTTTGCCTCTGTGCGTACGCTCCTTTCTTATGCAGCAGCAGAGGACTTTGAGGTCTCCCACATGAACGTCAAGACGATGTTCGTAAACAGTGACATGGAAGAGGAGATTTACATGGAGCAGCCGGAGGGGTTCGTCATGGATGGCCAGGAGTATCTGGTATACAAGCTGCAAAAATCGCTTTACGGTCTGAAGCAAGCGGCGCGTGCTTGGAACCAGAAGTTAGATGCGGCGTTAAAGTGCATGGGTTTTGAGTGCAGCGAGTGTGACTATAGCGTGTATCACTAGCAACATCAGCATGAGATCCTCATCATTATTGTCTATGTGGATGACATGCTCCTCCTTTCCAGCAGCATGTCTACACTGCAAGAGTTCAAGGAGGCCATGTAGGAGCGCTTCCAGATGTCTGATCTCGGGGAGGTGTCATACTTCCTCGACATCCAGATCACGCGTGACCGCAAATCAGGCTCTCTCTTGCTATAGTAGAGTCGCTACATCAAGGACGTCCTACAGCAGTTCGACATGGCAGAGGCAAAACCCATCGACACGCTGCTGGATACGCGGCAGTGCCTCGTGTACCAACTTAATGGAGAAGCAAATACAGCTGAGCGGCAAAAGTACCAGAGCGCCGTCGTTAGCCTCATGTACCTGATGGTTGCAACCAAGCTGGACCTCGTATAGGCTGTTAGCGCTGTGAGCCAGTATATGGCAAACCCCGGATGTGAGCACCAGAAGGCAGTGAAGCGGATCTTCCGGTACCTTGCTGGAACCATCAACATCGGCATCACCTACAACGGCAACGACAACAACAACATCGGCTACGCAGACGCAGACTGGGCTTCAAACCCTGAGGACCGCAAGTCCATCTCTGGGCATGTGTTCCTCATGAATGGTGGGACCATCAGCTGGTGCAGCAAGCGGCAGGTGGTCATGGCCACCTCAAGTACGGAAGCTGATTACGTCTCTCTTAGCCTCAGGTGGTCATGCTTGAGGTGGTCGTGGCCACCTCAAGCACGAAAGCTGAGTACGTCTCTCTCAGCTTTGCAGCCAAGGAAGCAGTTTGGCTTCAGGGTCTCATGGCGGAGATGAGTGGGAGTGTAGCAGTCCTAGTTCCTGTGTGCGTCGACAACCATAGCACAATTGCACTCGCCAAGAATCCTAAACACCATGCACGCACTAAGCACATTGACATCGCATATCACTTCATCAGGCACATGGTGCAGGAGGGTGCTATCAAGCTGGAGTTTACTCCAACCAGCCGGCAGGTCGCTGATTTTTGCACCAAGCCAGTGACCCGTGGGAAGCAGCAGTTCTGCTTGCAGGCATGTAGACTCAGCCCACTCTGACTGCGGTAAAGTGGGAGATTGTTGGGAAAGGAGCCATCGGGCTCAGTTTCAGATCCACAGGAGCAAGTTCTAGGAAAGTACCAGATGCCTGCTCCGATCGTTGATTCGACTTCATCATTACAAAGATAAGGTGGCAAAATACTTATGGTCCAAGTTTGAGGCCAATCCAACGGTCGCATAAGGAGATATGAATTTTCAAAGTTTCGGGGGTCATGGAACGCCGATGTCTGGGTGGCCATGGGTGATGGCTCCATGCCTTAGCCTGAGAAAAGAAAAAGGCAAGAGGTCCAGGGTCAAGACCTGATGGGAGAAATATCCAAAAGGTCCTTGGTCTTAGGATTGCCTTGTCAGAGTGTGCTGACTAGGATAAAGGTACCTCTCTTTACTTTTTAGGTGAGGTAAGATCCTTGTGTGCTAGCCATGGACACATGGCGATTCTCCATGGGTTTATGGTTTATGTGACCACTAGGAGTGTACCATGAAAGCATTCTCTAGCTCTCTAGGTCGTGTGTGTGGTCAGTCTGATTGCTAGGCTGATTTCCCCCCTTGTGTGAGATTATGGACTCTAGTGTGTGAGCCTTAGCCTCCATGGCTAAGTGGTGTGGCGTGTGAGGGCGCTGAATAGCCCAAGCTCTAGCTCTATATGTACTCCATCATTTTGAGTGATTCAATAACCATTCTTCAGCACAAGTGATGTCCTTCCAATCACACATACTCGCTGCTCCAAGGCTCCCTCTCTCCTCTAGTTCCAACAATGGCTCCATGCCTTAGCCTGAGAAAAGAAAAAGGTCCAGGGTCAAGACCTGATGGGAGAAATATCCAAAAAGGTCCTACATTCTTCGGTTGCCTTGTGAGAGTGTGCTGACTAGGAAAAAGGTACCTCTCCTTACTTTTTAAGAAAGGTGAGATCCTTGTGTAATAGCCATGGACACATGGCGATTCTCCATGGGATTATGGATTATGTGACCACTAGGAGAATACCATGAGAGCATTTTCTAGCTCTCTAGGTCGTGTGTGAGTGGTCAACCTGATTGTGAGGCTGATTTCCTCTCTTGTGTGAGAGTATGGACTCTAGTGTGTGAGCCTTAGCCTCCATTGCTAAGTGGTGTGGCTTGTGAGAGGGCTGAGTTACCCAAGCTCTAGCTCTATGTGTACTCCATTATTCAAGTGATTCAACAACCATTCTTCACTACAAGAGATGCCCTTGCAGTACTAGATGCTCGCTACTCCAAGGCTCCCTCTCTCCTCCAGTTCCAACACTACCATCAGCAGGACTAGTTCTGCCAACACTACCACGCCTCCCGCGTGCTAACGCTCCATCACCGGGTCGAAGGTACCCTCGCAAGGTGCGCTACAAGCCTGGTGAGCCAACGTTGAACGTTGGCTCATCAGGCTTAATGTCAGAGTTGTAGCAGACTCTGATCAGCCGACGTCCTACAAGGTGGCCATTACTGCACCAGATGTTGTAGATTGGGCGCAAGCTTTGCAGCAGGAGATACAGTTGTTGGATCTGGAGGAGAGAGGGAGCCTTGGAGCAGCGAGCATGTGGGACTGAAAGGGCATCACTTGTGCTGAAGAATGGTTGTTCAATCACTCAAAATGATGGAGTACATATAGAGCTAGAGCTTGGGCAAGTCAGCCCTCTCACAAGCCACACCACTTAGCCATGGAGGCTAAGGCTCACACACTAGAATCCATAATCTCACACAAGGGAGGAAATCAGCCTAGCAATCAGGCTGACCACTCACACACGACCTAGAGAGCTAGAGAATGCTCTCATGGCACACTCCTAGTGGTCACATAACCCACAAACCCATGGAGAATCGCCATGTGTCCATGGCTAGCACACAAGGATCTCACCTCACCTAAAAAGTAAGGAGAGGTACCTTTATCCTAGTCAGCACACTCTGACAAGGCAATCCTAAGACCAAGGACCTTTTTGGATATTTCTCC
>SZWC01006788.1:16541-31343 GCA_023375785.1 Penium margaritaceum | reverse complement strand
TGATCTGGATACCGAGGAAGTATGATGCCTCCCCGAGATCAGACATCTGGAAGCGCTCCTGCATGGCTTCCTTGAACTCCTGCAGTGCAGACATGCTGTTGGAAAGGAGGAGCATGTCTTCCACATAGACAATGATGATGAGGATCTCATGCTCATGCTGCCAGCGATACACGCTGTAGTCACACTCACTGCGCTCAAATCCCATGCACTGCAATGCCGCATCAAATTTCTGGTTCCAAGTACGCGACGCTTGCTTGAGGGCGTACAGCGACTTCTGCAGCTTGCAGACCAGGTGCTCCTGGCCATCCATGACGAACCCCTCCGGCTGCTCCATGTAGATCTCCTCCTCCAAGTCACCATTCAAGAATGCCGTCTTGACATCCATGTGGTGAACCTCAAAGTCCTCAGCTGCTGCATAAGAGAGGAGCGTGCGCACAGAGGGAAACTTTGCAACAGGGGCAAACGTTTCTGTGTAGTCGATGCCCTCCTGTTGCGAGTAGCCCTTGGTGACCAGCCTCGCCTTGTACGTTTCCAGGTTACCATCTGCTCCCCGCTTCTTCTTGAACACCCATTTCCACTTGATCACCTTACGTCCTGGTGGACGCTCAGTCAGCTCCCATGTACCGTTGTCCAGCTGCGACTGTATCTCCTGCTGCACGGCTTGCACCCAATTTGCTGCATACGGTGTAGCCATGGCCTCCTTGTATGATGTTGGCTCATCTAAATCTGCTGCAACTGCGACGTTCATCTGTTCTGGTTTCTGCAGCATCCAGAAATGGCCGCGCTCACCAGGCTTGTAACGCACCCTAAGAGGGTACCTGCGACCTGGTGCTGGAGCGTTAGCGGGCGGCTGGCGCGGTGCTGCTGGCACAACTGCTGCTGCTCGTGGTGCTACATCTCCCTCCTCTGCTTCTGCCGATGAAAATGCTGTATCTGCAACATCAGACATGGGAGAGTAGAGTGATTCTCCCACTGTCACAGTAGAGGAAGGATCGGGAGAAACTGGGTCAGGAAGAATTTCTTCTCCCACTGTCTTGTCAGCTGCTGGTTCTGCTGCCTCTTCACACACGATGTTGGTGCCGATGACGTTACTCTCGTTGAAGACGACATCCCTGGAGATGATGACGTGGCCTGTATCCCTCTCTTAGAGGCGATACGCCTTGCTTGCCACGTCGTAGCCAATCATCAGCATCTGTGCACTCTTTGCATCCCACTTTTGCCGCGTCTCCTTTGGCACGTGCATGTGCGCCAAGCTGCCAAACGCGCGAAGATGACCTAGGCTTGGCTTCTTGCCAAACCACGCCTCGTACGGCGTCATCTGCTCCAGCGCCTTAGTTGGACTGCGGTTCTTGATGTAGACCGCAGTGCTCACGGCTTCAGCCCAGAAGTCGTAGGTCAGCCGGGCCGCGTGCAGCATGGAGCGCGCCGACTCCACAATGGTACGGTTGGCGCGTTCTGCTACCCCATTCTGTTGCGGTGAGTACGGCGCGGTACGCTGCGCCTTAATGCCAGCTGCTGCAAGGTAGTCCTGGAATTCCTTGCTCAGGTACTCTCCACCGCGGTCGCTGCGCAACGCCTTGATCTTCTTGCTAGATTGGTTCTCCACCATGGCCTTGAACTCCTTGAACCTGTCAAAGCACTGGTCCTTGGAGGAAAGGAAGTACACAGCAGTGTAACGGCTGAAATCATCAATGAAGGTGAGAAAATACCTAGAGCCTCCAAAGCTCTGGGTCTGCATCGGTCCGCACAAGTCCGTGTGGACCAACTCCAACACCTCTTTCGCACGCTCTCCTGTTCCAAAGAACGCCTCGCGGGGTTGCTTCCCCTCCAAACATCCGATGCATAACTGCTGCTCAAAGTTAGAGATGGTAGGCAGGTCACGCACCATCTGCTTTGCTTGAAGCTGCTGCAAGGCGCGCATGCCAATGTGGCCGTAGCGCACATGCCAGATCTTGCCATCTGTCGCCTGCACCACTGCTGCGAGACTCTGCTCACGCGGGATCTTAGTCGCCCCCAGCAGGCAGTACATGTCGCCCTCCTTCACCGACTTGGCCAACTTCTCTCCTGTTTACTTGTTGAGGATGTAGCCATAGTCATCATCGAAGACAACGCGCAGTCCTGTGTTGGTGAGAGAGGAGACTGAGAGAAGGTTGAACGCAGCATCAGGTACATACAGCACGCCATGGAAAACTCCCACTTCAATGCCACGCGGGGTCTCCAACCACATCTCCACAATCCCAATGCCCTCAGCATACACCACCCGATCATCACCCAAAGCAATCGGTCGAGGAGGAATGCAGAGCAGCTGCGTGAACCACTCCTTGTGGTACGTCAGACTCTTGGTACACCCCGAGTCCTTGTACCACGCCAGATCCGCCTTTTCCTTCTGCAACATGTCAGACTTCGCCATGAAGAGGCAGTCGCGCACCTCCTTGGCGACGTTCATGTTGCCAAAATGGCGCACGCTAGTCTGGTTCTACTGCTGCTGCTGCTGCTGCTGCCGTTGCTGTGACTGCTGCTGCTGTTGCTGTGGAGATTGCTGCTTTTATTGCTGCTGCTGCTGCTCCTTCTGGTCCCTCTTAAACTTGTAGCACTCTTTCTTGTAGTGCCCCTCTTTCTGGCAATAGTAACACTTGCCCTTCTTCTTGCCTCTCTGCTGCCCGGACTGCTGCTGCTGCTGGTTGCGTGAGCCCATGGCCATGAAAGCTGCTTCACTGCTGCTGCTGCCATCATTGCGCTTTGCTGCATTGCGACGGAGTTCCACTTGCACCAAGTTCTCTCGCATCGTGCCGTAGCTGGTTGGGAGTCCCCTCAGTAAGAGGAGGATGAAGCGTGTCTCTTCCACAGGATTGCCAGCCGCTCTCAATTGCTTCGCTAACTTCTTTGCCCTGTCCAGATACCCCTCCATCCCTTCACCACCCTGCATTTTCAACGCCATCATCTTCTCCTCCAAAAGCATGAGGAATGCAGGATCCTTGCTCTCATACTTCTTGTACAACCTGTCCCATCCCTCCTTTGCAGTAGCCTTGTCACTCACGTACTGAAGATGCAAGTTGGAGATGGTGTTAACAAGCAACCTGTAGGCCTGCCTGTCTTTCTTCTTCCACTCCTCGTACGTCGCTGGTACGGCTGCAAAAGAACCCGCATCAGTTGCACCCTTTTGCGGCGTCTTCTCCGCCACCACCTGCATTGCGGTGATGCCTTTTGCCTGTGGAACTGGAGCCGGCTCGTCGCCGCTCACCACCTCCCACAAGCCCCTCTCTTCCAAAAAGAGGCGGGTACGGATCTTCCAAAACGTGAAGTTGGCGCGTCCCTCCAGCCTCTCCAAAGGCTGGGCTGCTGTTACAACGCCAGCTGCTGCCATTTTGAGCCTTGATGATGCTCAGCGCTGCCCTTGGATGGCAGCGCTACCCCTGCTTCTGCTGCTGCTCCTGCCAGAAATTTGTCTGACAGAAAATGGACTGTAGATGCCAGCAGACTTGGAATTTTGAAAAACTGAGCCCACCACTGGAAAATTCAGCTCAAAAACTTTCAGATCGTCCCATAAAACAGGGTCATCAACATGGGATTTTGAAAGATATGCCCTCTTGAAAACAGGGTATGCTTCTGCTCCTACTCCAACTCAGACCAGCCAGTTTGTAAACAGCGTTTCTCCCAAACGAATCAATGGAATGCAAATATTTTTGCACCAATGGAAAGATTAGGAAAAATACTACAATTCTTTTGTGCCACTTTTTAAATTTGACAAAGAAATGAAAGAGTTATGGTCATCACAAGGCGACAGTCTTACTCATAGAGAAGAGTGTAGCCCTGGCCGACCTCGTTTTGAGCATAACTCTCAATCCGACTGTTGAATCTTTGCGATCTTGGGCTCGTTGGAAAGCTTGTCTCTTGAACTTGAAGATCTGGTGGTCGATTTTCAAATCTGGTGAAGTTTTTACCCCAACCCGTCACTCTCAAAGTGATGGCCTGTGCTGGCTGGAAGTGGAAGAACTTGGCTCTGATACCAAATGTTGGAACTTGAGGAGAGAGGGAGCCTTGGAGCACCGAGCATTTGTGATTGGAAGGGCATCACTTGTGCTGAAGAATGGTTGTCCAATCACTCAAAATGATGGAGTACATATAGAGCTAGAGCTTGGGCAAGTCAGCCCTCTCACAAGCCACACCACTTAGCCATGGAGGCAAGGCTCACACACTAGAGTTCATAATCTCACACAAGGGAGGAAATCAGCCTAGCAATCAGGCTGACCACTCACACACGACTTTAAGAGCTAGAGAATGCTCTCATGGCACACTCCTAGTGGTCACATAACCCACAAACCCATGGAGAATCGCCATGTGTCCATGGCGAGCACACAAGGATCTCACCTCACCTAAAAAGTAAGGAGAGGTACCTTTATCCTAGTCAGCACACTCTGACAAGGCAATCCTAAGACCAAGGACCTTTTTGGATATTTCTCCCATCAGGTCTTGACCCTGGACCTCTTGCCTTTTTCTTTTCTCAGGCTAAGGCATGGAGCCATCACCCATGCCCACCCAGACATCGACGGTCCATGACCCCCGAAACTTCGAAAATTCATATCTCCCAATCCGACCGTTGGATCGGCCTCAAACTTGGACCGTAGAGATTTTGCCACCTGATCTTTCCAATGGTGAAGTCGGATTGGTGATCGGAGCAGACATCTGGTACTTGCCTGGAACTTGCTCCTGTGGACCT
This sequence comes from Penium margaritaceum, assembly GCA_023375785.1. Taxonomy (NCBI): domain Eukaryota; kingdom Viridiplantae; phylum Streptophyta; class Zygnematophyceae; order Desmidiales; family Peniaceae; genus Penium; species Penium margaritaceum. Next base: position 26,626 of record SZWC01006788.1, on the reverse strand, counting down.
GAAACTGAGCCAGATGGCTCCTTTCCCAACACATTGCAAGGTATGTAGCAGCACAAAGTGGTTCATGGGATGGAGGGATGCAAGGCCAAGGATGAGGGAAAGAGCAAGAAGATGTGTGAGCATTGCCTCTAAGGCAAGGCAAAGAGAAACCTCATTAAGCGTAATCGACAACGTGCGGCAGCAATCTTGGACCTGATTCACTCTGATGTATACAGACCGTTCCATACCCCTTCGAACGGCGGCAGCAAGTATTTCTTGACCTTCATTGATAAGCACAGACGCAAGATGTGGGTCTATTTCCATAAGACAAAGGGAGAGGTCAAGGAGAAGGTGCAAGAGTCTGTCGCCATGCTACAGAGACAGACAGGCAAGAAGATCAAGGAAATGAGCATGGACACCGGTGGTGAGTGCGAGGCATGCAAAGGCTGTTGAGCCAACACGGCATCAACCACAAGACCACCACGCCTTATACCCCCCAGAGTAATGGCGTTGGAAAAAGACCCATCTCGCTCAGTTTTAAGTCCACAGGAGCAAGTTCAAGGGAACTACCTGATGCCTACTTCGATTGTCAATCCGACTTCACCATTGGAAAGATCAAGTGGCAAAATGTCTCCGGTCTAAGTTTGAGATCGATCCAACGGTCGGATTGGGAGATGAATTTTCAAAGTTTTCGGGGTCATCGACCGCCGATATCCGGGTGACCATTGGCGATGGCTCAATGCCTTAGCCTGAGAAAAAATAAAGGCAAGAGGTCCAGGGTCAAGACCTGATGGGAGAAATATCCAAAAAGGTCCTTGGTCTTAGGATTGCCTTGTGAGAGTGTGCTGACTATGATAAACGTACCTTTCCTTACTTTTCAGGTGAGGTGAGATCCTTGTGTGCTAGCCATGGTCACATGGCGATTCTCCATGGGATTGTGGATTATATGACCACTAGGAGTGTGCCATGAGAGAATTTTCTAGCTCTTTAGGTCGTGTGAGAGTGGTCAGCCTGATTGCTAGGCTGATCTCCTCCCTTGTGTGAGATTATGGACTCTAGTGTGTGAGCCTTAGCCTCCATGCCTAAGTGGTGTGGCTTGTGAGAGGGCTGAGTTGGCCAAGCTCTAGCTCTATATGTACTCCATCATTTTGAGTGATTGAACAACCATTCTCCAGCACAAGTGATGCCCTTCCAATCACACATGCTCGCTGCTGCAAGGCTCCCTCTCTCCTCCAGATCCAACATTTGGTATGAGAGCTAAGTTCTGCCACTTTCAGCCAGCAGAGGCCGTCACTTTGAGAGTAACGGGTTGGAGTAAGACCTTCACCAGATTTGACAATCGACCACTGGTCCTCAAGTTCAAGAGACAAGCTTTCCAACGAGCCCAAGATCGCGAAGATCCAACAGTCGGATTGAGAGTTATGCTCAAAATGAGGTCGGCCAAGGCTACACTTTTCTCTATGAGTAAGCCCGTCGCCTTGTGATGACCATAACTCTCTTGTTTCTTTGTCAAATTTAAAAAGTAGCACATGCGACTTGTAGTATTTTTCCCAAGCTTTCCATTGGTGCAAAACTATTTGCACTCCATTGATTCATTTGGGAGAAACGTCGCTTACAAGCTGGCTGGTCTGAGTTGGAGTAGGAGTAGAAGCATACCATGTTTTCAAGAGGGAATATCTTTTAAAATTCCCTGTTGATTACCCTGTTTATGGGTTGATCTGAAAGGCTTTGAGCTGAAGTTTTCAGTGGTAGGCTCCGTTTTTCCAAATTCCTAGTCTGCTGGCATGTACAGTCCATTTTGTGTCAGACAGATTTCTGGCACAAACAGCAGTAGAAGCAGGGGTAGCGCCGCAATCCAAGGGCAGCGCTGAGCATCACCAAGGCTCAAAATGGTAGCAGCTGGCATTGTGACAGCAGCCCAGCCTTTGAAGAGGCTAGAAGGACGCGCCAGCTTCACGTTTTGGAAGATCCGTACCCGCCTCGTTTTGGAGGAGAGGGGCTTGTGGGAGGTGGTGAGCGGCGACGAGCCGGCTCCAGTTCCACAGGCAAAAGGCATCATCGCAGCGCAGGTGGTGGCGGGGAAGACTCCGCAAAAAGGAACAGCTGATGCGGGTTCTTCTGCAGCTGTACCAGCGGTGTATGAGGAGTGGAAGAAGAAGGAAAGGCAGGCCTACATGTTGCTTGTCAACACCATCTCCAACCTGCATCTTCAGTACGTGAGGGATAAGGCTACTGCAAAGGAGGGGTGGAACACGTTGTGCAAGAAGTATGTAAGCAAGGATCCTTCATTCATCATGCTTTTGGAAGAAAAGATGATGGCGCTAAAAATGCAGGGTGGTGAAGGCATTGAGGCGTACCTGGACAGGGCAAAGGAGCTGACGAAGTAGTTGAGAGCAGCCCGCAACCCTGTGGAAGAGACGCGCTTCATCCTCCTCTTGCTGAGGGGACTCCCAACCAGCTACGACACGGTGCGAGAGACGTTGGAGTGCCAGCCAACTCTCGACCTTGACTTCATCTGCACACACCTGGTACAGGTGGAATTCCGTTGCAATGCAGCAAAGCGCAATGGCGGCGGCAGTAGTGAAGCAGCTTTTGTGGCCACGAGCTCACGCAACTAGCAGCAAGAGCAGTAGTCTAGGGAGTAAAGAGGCAGAAAGAAAAGCAAATACCACTAGTGCCAGAAAGAGGGACACTACAAAAACGAGTGTTTCAAGCTCAAGAGGGACCAGAAGGAGCAACAACAGCAGCACTCATCGCAGCAGCAGTAGCAAAAGCAGCTGCAACAGCAAAAGCAACCGCAGCAGCAGCAGCAGTCGTAGCAGCGTTAGCAGCAGCACCAGCAGTAGCAAAACCAGGCTGGTGTGCGCCACTTTGTTAACATGAATGTGGCCAAGGAGGTGCGCGACCGTCTTTTCATGGCGAAGTCTGACATGTCGCAGGTGGAGAAGGCGGATCTCACATGGTACAAGGATCATGCGTGAGCATGAGTCTTGCAGCAATGGTGCAGGCGAAAGATGGCAAAATCTAGCATGCGCGCTATGGCCACATCGGCATGCGCGCCTTGCAGTAGCTTCAAGCAAATCAGATGGAGCGTGACCTACCTACCATCTCTAACTTTGAGCAGCAGTTATGCATCGGCTGTTTGGAGGGGATGTAGCACCGCGAGGCGTTCCCTAGAGCAGGGGATCGTGCGAAGGAGGTATTGGAGCTGGTCCACATGGACTTGTACGGACTGAAGCAGACCTAGAGCTTTGGAGGCTCTAGGTATTTCCTGACCTTCATTGATGATTTCAGCCGTTATACTGATGTGTACTTCCTTCTTTCCAAGGATCAGTATTTTGACAGGTTCGAGGTCAAGGCCATGGTGGAGAACCAGACTGCTAAGAAGATCAAGGCGCTGTGCACCGATCGCGGTGGAGAGTAACTAAGCAAGGAGTTCTAGGACTACCTCGCAGCAGCTGGCATCAAGGCACAGCGTACCGCGCCGTACTAGCCGTAGCAGAACGGTGTAACAGAACGCGCCAACCGTACCGTTGTGGAGTCGGCGAGCTCCATGCTGCACGCGGCTTGGCTGACCTACGATTTCTGGGCTGAAACTGTGAGCACTGCGGTCTACATCAAGAACCGAAGTCCAACTAAGGCATTGGAGCAAATGACGTCGTACGAGACGTGGTTCGGCAGGAAACCGGGCGTGGGTCATCTCCGAGCATTTGGCAGCCTGGCGCACATGCACGTGCCCAAGGAGAAGCCGTGGAAATGGGACGCAAAGAGAGCGCAGATGCTGATGATTGGCTATGATGTGGTAAGCAAGGCGTATCGCCTCTACGAGAGGGATACAGGCCACTTCATCATCTCCAGGGATGCCGTCTTCAACGAGAGCAACGTCATCGGCACCAACATTCTTTGTGAAGAGGCAACAGAACCAGCAGCTGACGAGACAATGGGAGCAGAAATCCTTCCTGACACAGTCTCTCCCGATCCTTCCTCTACTGTGACAGTGGAAGAATCACTCTACTCTCCCATGTCTGATGCAGCAGATACAATAGCCTCATTGGCAGTAGCAGAGGAGGGAGATGTAGCACCACCAGTAGCAGTAGTTGTGCCAGCAGCACCGCGCCATCCGCCCGCTAACGCTCTAACACCAGGTCGAAGGTACCCTCTTAGGGTGCGTTACAAGCCTGGAGAGCGCGGCCATTTCTGGATGCAGTAGAAACCAGAATAGATGAACGTCGCATTTGCAGCAGATTCACATGAGCCAACGTCATACAAGGAGGCCATGATTGCACCGCATGCAGCAGATTGGGCGCAAGCCGTGTAGCAAGAGATACAGTTGCAGCTAGACAACGGCACGTAAGAGCTGACTCAGCATCCACCTGGACGTAAGGTGATCAAGTGCAAGTAGGTGTTCAAGAAGAAGCGGGGAGCAAATCAACCTGGAAAAGTACAAGGCAACGCTTGTCGCCAAGGGTTACTCGCAGCAGGAGGGCATTGACTACACAGAAACGTTTGCCCCTGTTGTAAAGTTTACCTCTGTGTGCACGCTCCTCTCTTATGCAGTAGCTGAGGACTTCGAGGTTCACCACATGGATGTCAAGACGACATTCTTGAATGGTGACTTGGAGGAGGAGATCTACATGGAGCAGCAACAGGGGTTCGTCATGGATGGCCAGGAGTGCCTGGTTTGCAAGCTGAAGAAGTCGCTGTACGGCCTCAAGCAAGCGTCGCGTGCTTGGAACCAGAAGTTGTATTTGGTGTTGCAGTGCATGGGGTTTGAGCGCAGCGAGTATGGCTACAAGGTGTAGCGCTGGCGGCATGAGCATGAGATCCTCATTATCATTGTCTGTGTGGATGACATGCTCCTCCTTTCCAACAGCATGTCTGCACTGCAGGAGTTCAAGGAGGCCATGCAGGAGCGCTTCCAGATGTCAGATCTCGGGGAGGCATCATTTTTCCTCGGAATCCAGATCACGCGTGACCACAAATCACGCTCTCTCTCTCTCTACAGCAGAGTCACTACATCAAGGACGTCCTGCACCGGTTCGGCATGGCAGACGTCAAACCCATCGGCACGCCGCTGGAGACGTGGTAGTACCTCGTGAGCTTCAGTGGAGAAGCAGATGCAGCTGAACGGCAGAAGTACCAGAGCGCTGTCGGCAGCCTCATGTACCTGGTGGTGTCAACCAGGCCGGACCTCGCACACGCTGTTAGCGCTGCGAGCCAGCACATGGCGAACCAGAAGCCAGTGAAACGGATCTTCCGCTACCTTGCTAGAACCATCAACATCGGCATCACCTACAACGGCAACGACAACAGCATCATCGGCTACACAGATGCAGATTGAGCTTCAAACCCTGAAGACCATAAGTCCATCTCTAGACATGTGTTCCTCATGAATGGTGAGGCCATAAACTAGTGCAGCAAGCGGTAGGTGGTCGTGGCCACCTCAAGTACAAATGGTGAGTACGTCTCTCTCAGCTTTGGAGCCCTAGAAGTCGTTTGGCTTCAGCGTCTCATGGCAGAGATGAGTGGGAGTGCATCTTCTAGTTCCTATTCACGTCGACAACCAGAGCGCAATCGCACTCGCCAAGAATCCTGAGCACCATGCACGCATCAAGCACATTCACATCGCATATCACTTCATCAGGCATATGGTAAAGGAGGGTGCTATCAAGTTGGAGTTTACTCCAACCAGCAAGCAGGTTGCTGATTTCTACACCAAGCCAGTGACCCATGAGAAGCAATAGTTCTGCATGAAGGCATGTGGACTCGGCCCACTCTGACTATAGCAAAGTGGGAGATTGTTAGAAAAGGAGCCATCTGGCTCAAATTCAGGTCTACAAGAGCAAGTTCCAGGGAAGTACCAGATGCCTATTCCGATTGTCAATCCGACTTCATCATTGGAAAGATCAGGTGGCAAAATGTCTACGGTCCAAGTTTGAGGTCGATCCAACAGTCAGATTGGGAGATATGAACTTTCAAAGTTTTTGGGGTCATCGACCGCCGATATCCGGGTGACCATGGGCGATGGCTCCATGCTCTAGCCTGAGAAAAGAAAAAGGCAAGAGGTCCAGAGTCAAGACCTGATGGGAGAAATATCCAAAAAGGTCCTTGGTCTTAGGATTGCCTAGTCAGAGTGTGCTGAATAGGATAAAGGTACCTTTCCTTACTTTTTAGTGTAGGTGAGGTCCTTGTGTGCTAGCCATGGACACATGGCAATTCTCCATGGGATTGTGGGTTATGTGACCATTAGGAGTGTGCCATGAGAGCATTTTCTAGCTCTTTAGGTCGTGTGAGAGTTGTCAGCCTGATTTCTAGGCTGATTGCCTCCCTTGTGTGAGATTGTGGACTCTAGTGTCTTAGCCTTAGCCTCCAGGGCTAAGTGGTATGGCTTGTGAGAGGGCTGACTTGCCCAAGCTCTAGCTCTATATGTATTCCATCATTTTGAGTGATTGAACAACCATTCTTCAGCACAAGTGATGCCCTTCCAATCACACATGCTCGCTGGTCTAAGGCTCCCTCTCTCCTCCAGATCCAACAAAGACCACCATGCCTTATACCCTCCAGAGTAATGGCGTTGCCTAGCGGATCAACCAGACTCTCTTTGGCATGACACAAAGCATGCTCTTCGATACCAAACTCCCACCTCGCTTCTGGGCTGAAGCTAAAAGAACTGCTTGCTACCTTGTGAATCTCACTCTGGTAGCCGCGCTTGGAAGGCGTGGTAAGAAGCAGAAAGAGAAGCAACCCAAGATGCCATAGGAGGCTTAGTCAGGGAAGAAGCCAAATGCCTCACACTAGAGGGTCTTTAGCTGTACTGCCTTTGCAAAGGTCCAAGCCAGAGGACAAAATGGCGAGCAGGATGCACGCGCTTGTAAGTGTATAATAGTCGGATACGACACTGTAGACAAGGCGTACACGCTGTGGGACCAAGCGGCTAGAAAGCTCATTAGGAGCCGAGATGCTGTGTTTGATGAAAAGACGCTCGGCAAGGGAGAGTCGTTGGACCTTGTCCATGCTCCCAAATCAGGAAAGTGGGTTATGTTGTTCGAGTCGGGTGATCAGGTACCAGAAAAGAGGCAGATGGTGCTCGTGAAGGATGGTACAGCATGGAGAGTGGCCGGGTAGGGTGACACAGCGACGAACTCCGACACTGGGTCTGAGTCGTCCGAGGCCTCTAAATCAAACTCTTAGGCCGATAGCTCTTCCTCAAACAATGGAGCACTTGTTACGCAGGAGCAACAGAAGCAAGTAAGCATTGAAGCACCACTAGAACCACTCTGGCGTACTACTTGCCAGAAGAAACCTCCAGCCAAATACGATGCTGAGAATGCGGAATGGACCAGACTTAGCAGGTCATGCTTAGCTGAGGGAGAGCATCTGATCGTAACGAAGGCTATGAACATGCCAGATGCGGCCAAGTAAAAGGAGGCAGTGGATAGCAAACATGCATCCATTGGAGAGAACAGAACATGGCTTCTGGTAGATAGAACCCTAAACGCGCACGTCAAGGGATGAAAGTGGGTTCTCCAGAAAAAGTTCAAGCAGGATGGTCATATCGACAAGTATCGGACAAGAGTTGTGGTGAAGAAGTTTTCCTAGCGTGTAGGCTCAGAGTACGAAGAGAACTTCACGTATGTGATCACCTTTGCCTCCATCAGATCCATGCTGGGCACTGCTATTGCAAAAGATCTTGAGGTCCACCAGATGGACGTCAAGACAGCTTTCCTCTAGGAGAAGCTAGATAAAGAAGTGAGGGAGTGAAAGTTCCAGACGGCAAGGTTTGCAAACCGGTCAATGCACTCTACGGGCTGAAAAAGACGGCAAGGATGTGGTACAAGGAGATTGACGGCTTCATGACCGGGTTTATCTTAACACAGTGCCTGAATGACCCTAGTGTTTATGTGTGGGAGGATGAGCAAGGGTTGATGTTAGTTGCACTGTACGTGGATGACCTTATCATCCGCTCATCATCGGTCGAGCTGTTGAACAAATTGAAGACAGATCTCAGCAATAGGTTGAAGATGAAGGACATGGATCTGCTGGAGTTCTATCTCGGGATAGCCGTCCACCACAATCAAGCAACAGTCACCATCGAGGTGAACCAGACCAAGTATATCATGGAGGTCCTTAAGCGCTATAACATGGAGGACTGCAAGTCTATTAGCACACCCATGACAACAAACATCAAGCTCTCCTCCTCCATGAGCCCGAGTACGGAAGCAGAACGGCGTGAGATGGAGAATGTTCCCTACCTGTCTGCTGTTGACAACCACATGTATGCCATGGTAGGAATACGCCGTGATGTTTGCTTTTCTCTTGGACAAGTTAGCAGGTTTGAGGCCAATCCAGGGCCACATGTATCGCAAGCTGTCAAGCGCATCATGCGTTATCTACAGAATACCCGACACAAGGGACTCCAGTTTGGAAGCCAAGAAGGATCTGACTCGCTCCGGCTGATGTAGTACGCAGACGCTGACTGGGGAGGAAGAATCGATGAAAGAAAGTCCACCTCGGACTTTGTGTGTTGGGAAATGAGCCATTTGGCTCAGTTTGAAATCCACACGAGCACGTTTTAGGAAACTACCAAATGCCTTCTCCGATCGTCAATCCAAGTTCACCATTGGAAATATCAGGTGGCAAAATGTCTACGGTTCAAGTTTCAGGCCGATCCAATAGTTGGATTGGGAAATATGAATTTTCGATGTTTTTGGGATCATCGATCGCCGATATCTAGGTGACCATGGGGGATGCCTCCATGCCTTAGCCCGAGAAAAGAAAAAGGTAAGAGGTCTAGGGTCAAGACCTCATGGGAAAAATATCCAAAAAAGGTCTTAGATTCTTGAGTTCCCTTGTCAGAGTGTACTGACTAGGAAAAAGGTACTTCTCCTTACTTTTAGCTGAGGTTAGGTCCTTGTGTGCTAGCCATGGACACATGGCGATTCTCCATGGGATTGTGGGTTAAGTGACCACTAGGAGTGTGCCATGAGAGCATTATCTAGCTCTGTAGGTCGTGTGTGAGTGGTCATCCTGATTGCTAGGCTGATTTTGTCTCTTGTGTGAGATTATGGACTCTACTGTGTGAGCCTTAGTCTCCATGGCTAAGTGATGTGGCTTGTGAGAGGGCTGACTTGCCCAAGCTCTACCTCTATATATACTCCATTATTGTGAGTAATTCCATAACCATTCTTCAGCACAAGTGATGCCCTTCCAGTCCCACATGTTTGCTGTTCCAAGTCTCCCTCTTTTTTGCACTTCCAATACTTGATATCAGAGCCAAGTTCTGCCACTTTCACAAGCATAGGCTGTCACTTTGAGAGTGACAGGTTTGGGTGAAACCCTTACCAACATTGAAAATCTACCACAAGATAGTCAAGTTATTGAGACAAGCTTTCCAACGAGTCCAAGATCGCGAAGATCCAACCGTCTGATTGAGACTTATCCTCAAAACGAGGTCGGCTAGGACTCCACTCTTCTCTCTGAGTAAGACCGTTGTCTTGTGATGACCATAACTCTCTCGTTTCTTTGTCGAATTCAAGTGTTTTTCCTAAGGTTTCCATTGGTTAAAAAAATACTTGCATTCTATCAGTACGTTTGGGAGACATGCCGTTTACAGGCTCGCTGGTATTAGTTGGACTAGGAGAAATGTTGGAAATGGAGGAGAGAGGGAGCCTTGGAGCAGTGAGCATGTGTGATTGGAAGGACATCACTTGTGCTGAAGAATGGTTGTTCAATCACTCAAAATGATGGAGTACATATAGAGCTAGAGCTTGGGCAAGTCAGCCCTCTCACAAGCCACACCACTTAGCCATGGAGGCTAAGGCTCACACACTAGAATCCATAATCTCACACAAGGGAGGAAATCAGCCTAGCAATCAGGCTGACCACACACACACGACCTAGAGAGCTAGAGAATGCTCTCATGGCACACTCCTAGTGGTCACATAACCCACAAACCCATGGAGAATCGCCATGTGTCCATGGCTAGCACACAAGGATCTCACCTCACCTAAAAAGTAAGGAGAGGTACCTTTATCCTAGTCAGCACACTCTGACAAGGCAATCCTAAGACCAAGGACCTTTTTGGATATTTCTCCCATCAGGTCTTG
>SZWC01006787.1:99995-116208 GCA_023375785.1 Penium margaritaceum | reverse complement strand
GGGAAGAGGTGGAGGTAGATGCCATTGAGAGAGGATGACGATGAAGACATTGATGAGGGGGTTGATGGAGATGTGAAGGAGGAGGTGGGGGATGGTGGGGAGGGGGCTGCTGCTACATAGGTGACATCATTTGCACGCCGTGACCGCCAGAGGGAGGACTTTGAGATGGGAGGGGGAACTCGGACAGGAAGGGGGCAGAGCAATCCATGTGGATGTCCAGGCCATGGTGTGACAGCAGGTTCTGGGGCGGGAGCAACTGCTGGTGCGGGAGCCATTGCAGGAGCAGGTGCGGGAGCGGATGCAAGCGATGGTGTGGCTGCTGGTGCAGGTGAAGCAGCAGCCATGCCAGCAGCAGCTGGTGCGGGTGGGACCATGACTGCGGCAGAGGCCGCAAGTGCTGGTGCAGCAAAGGCTTCAGCAGCCACTGCTAGTGCTGCAACGGTTGCTGGTGATGCAGCAACATCTGGTGCGCCATCAGAGGCAATTGGGAGTTCACGGATTGGCCGTGGCAGGCCTAAGAAGCATGCCAACAATGGATGTGGAGGCAAGGAGGATTGCGGCAAGGAGGGTGGCGGCAAGGAGGGTGGCTAAAAGAAGAACAAGAAGTGGGGCTGCACTGAGTGAATGCCTTCAACGTATTGTTCCCGTTGCTTTCCTTGCCTTGCAGGCCTGCCCTCTATGCATGTTGCATGTTGTGCATGTTTTTGTGTGCAGTGCATGGCATTTCATGGTGAACGGTCTGCCGTACCGTGATGGATCTTTACTCTTGTTTCTGCACTTACAATGCTCACAAATGCCTGTCAAACTGTGCTTGCTGATATTCGCTTCATGCGTAGTGATCTAAGTTATTGACCTCAATGTTTGTCTCATGCATGGAAGACATCCAAGGCCTAGAGAGAGAACTACATGAATGAACATATGGAGCAATTTAAGAGCTGAACGTATTGGATGGTAGATTTCAGCTCCATCATTTATTAGAATATTTCTATCACTTAATGATTGAGTGAATATGGCAATGTCTAACGTTTTTATCTGAACCTCATTCAATAAAAAGCAGATCAATGGTATTGAAATCAATGTTTCACTCAAATTTATCAACATATGGCACCCAGAACTATGATTCCAATCGATGTGTCACACCCACATCCGATGTATGATGCATGCGGTACATCCGATGCCCGATGTACATCTCGATGTGTCGATGTTCAATGTACCTCTAACAACATTGATGTGCGGTGGGATATGAATAAAAGAACAAAAGTATCCATGTGTGGAACTTAGGGACTCATGTATGTTGGAATGCAGGGGTCAAAACCAATATGGCTGCCCAGTTGCAGTGGGCAGCGACGCGTAGGCGTAGGTCAGGCGACGTTCCAGTGTTTTCTCAACCTCGTGGTCTGACACGCCCTCACTTCAATGAACCAGGTCTTGTGCCCCACACCCAATTCATCCAAAGCCTCGTGTATGATGAGCACTTTGAGCATGAGCAGCATGCTCAGGTGCTCCTCATTTTGCCAGAACAAGCAAAAGACACTCTGAGGCTATCTCATCCAAGTCATATTGCTTGTAAACATTACTTACCTGTTGTTCTTGTGATCTGATATTTTTGGTTTTCGGTTTGTCCAATGCTGCCCTATCCTTACTTGTGGTGCAGTGTCCTTGGACGATGAGGTGTCGGGTGTGGCCCCAAAGCGCCGCAAGACCGAGCCTACGTTCCCTGCAGGGATGTCCTTCCGAGACATGGCGAAGGTACACGCAGCAGTGGATGACTACGCCATCACGAACCGAATAACTATTCAGTGGCTACTCAGTAAGAAGACGTGCTTCACTGCACGTTGTGGGCAGTTCAAGGACAAAAATTGCCCTTGGCTTCTCCATACCCACGTGGCTCCAAACGGTGCCGGCGTCATTGTGTCAGAGTTTGTCGACGGACACAATTGTGTCCCAGAAGTTGGTTGAGGAGATCCGGCAAATGCTATCAAGTGGGTGGTATGGCAGATTAAGTCAACGCTAAAGCGGAACCCGACAGCTGACGTGAAGACGTTGTCAGCCGTGGTGCGGAAAGCAACTGGAAAAGCTGTGGACAGGAACACCATGTACCGGGCGAAGACAAAGGCGCAGGAAAATCTCACCGGCCCCAAGGCCTTATCGTGGAGTCTTTTACCTCTATACTGTGACGCGGTATGACATTTTGACATGTTGTTGGAAGCTGTTTTGTATTGCTTGTTGTCATTTTGGACATGGTTCTAACTTTGTCCTCCGTATGCTTTGCAGCTGAAGCGTGTGGACCAATACACGCATGCTGTGGCGGAGGCAACCAAGGATGGCGTCTTCATTCGGGCTTTTGTCGCGCCTGGTGCCAATTTCCTGGGATTCCAGCACGCTCGCCGCATCGTGACGATGGACGGGATGCATCTGAAGAACGGGCACAAACAGGTGTTCCTCATCAGCCAATTTTTATATGCCAACGACAACGCTGTGCCCATGGCGTGGGCCATGGTTCAGAGCGAGAACAAAGACAACTGGAAATGGTTTTTGGAGCAGCTTGCCATCGCGTATCCCACAACCGTAGAAAAGGGTACCATCGTCATTTCTGACCATGACAAATGTTTGTTGAACGCAGTGGAGAAGGAGCTGCCAGAGGCACACCACACCTACTGCTGCTATTGATTGCGGCAGAACATAAGGCAAAAGTTCAGGAAGTAAGCTAGCTACTGGTTCTGGCGGCTTGCACATGCGCTCACACCAGCCGAATGGAGAAGGTGTGAAGAACAACTGCGTGTCGTCGATTCTCACGCTGCAGTGTACCTTCTCGGAGAAGACGGGGTGGGCGGCATTCCGAAGGAATAGTGGGCCAGGTTGAATTGTCCTCTCGGGCATGGTGGATACACCACGTCGAACGCGGCGGAGTCTTTGAACGCCCGCATCGTCAAGTGCAGAATTATTTTTTCCCTTCTACTGCTTTGTGTCCCTGTACACGTGGGTGTAGCGCCTCCTTGCAGATAGGCGCAAACTCAGCAAGTCTTGCAAAGGACAACTTGCACCGACGCCGGCAAAGCGGCTGCTCAACAGCAGTGGTTTAGCCCATAACTACAACATTGTGGAGGAAGGGCCCCACAGTTGCAGCGTGACGGGGCCAAGAAACCGGACCGGCATGGTGAACGTGCAGGACCGTATGTGCAGTTGCGGTGCATGGAAGGAGTGGAGCCAGCCCTGTGCGCATGCATGTGCATTCGTCAACGGCCGTGGGGAGCAGGCGGAGGCATTGTGTGAGGTTGGACTCACACGCATGGTAAACAGGCGCACTTACAACATCTCCATGCCATGTGGTAACCCAGCGTCGCTGAAAGTCCCAGACAGAGTGTTGTGGCAGCAGCCGGGCCCTAAACGTGGAGCAGGGCGGCCGAAGAGCGCGAGGTGGGATCGCAAGGACAAGCATCAGACAAACTACATCTGTCTCCGCTACGGCCAAAAGGGCCACACTATGAAGAAGTGTACAAACGAGCCTGCTGTGACTCCTGCTGTTGAGGCAGCAGGCATTGCTCTGACATATGGGTGCCATCAACGACGACGATGAGTACGACCCCGAGGTAGCGGGATATGACTCTGCTCAAGAAGAGATCTACGACCCTGAAAGACGCATTGTAAGTGACTCGGACAAGGATGAGCAGGAGGAAAGGGACCAGTTCATTGACCCGCAGCAGCAGAGGGAGTGGGAGGCAAGAAGTAACAAGATAAGCAGCATCAAGTGTGCGTCATGGACGGATGGGAGGAGTGTGGAGAAGAGTGGGATGAGGAGCCCAAGGTGTTCTCACGTGTAAGTTTCACATGTTGCTTATTTTGGTTGTTCATCTATCACAAGTACAAGCTACCCATTCAAGCTCTAACATTGTCCTTTGTGTGTTGCAAGTCATGGCAAAGGTGGTCCAATTGGGAGCACACATGGTTACAAGTGGAAGGAGCAAGTGGGAATGGCAGGATGGTGCCTGGCCTCCAACACTTGGTCAACAAGGAATGTCAAAGAGCCAGGAGTACTGTGAAGGAGGATTAGTGTTTAAGAGCTAGGTCAGCAGTAGGGTTAGAAGCAGCAAGGATATGGTGGTTGTGTTGTGCACGCGGACGCCATAGAAATTTTCATGGTTAAGAAATGTTTCTTCCATATCTCACTTGGTTTTTGGTTAACAAGTCTTTACACGGGGCCAATGTACTGTCAAACAGTACACTCGATGACATAAGCCAGATATGGACTCCCAATGCATGAATTNTGTGTCCATGTCAACATGGACACTGTCAGAAATGTGACACTCCGTGTGACAAAGAGGAAGATGTATTCTACGACATGGAGGAGAGTGACATAGAGGGCTCTGACTCAACATCATCCGACACTGGAGACGATGTGGTGTTTTCTCTTCTGCTACCCTGATGGCTGCTGTCTTACTGGCAACTTATGTCCTGCCTGTGAGATCATGGCCTGGATCCATTCATTGCCACCTACAGTCCAGCGATGGTTGGTCAGTGGACGGCCCAGTCTGTTCATGGCAGGCTGTGCACACTAAGTACGCTGGAGAACGAAAACTAATGACTATATGACACCTTTGTGGATGGAATAGAGACGGTGTTCTATTTGAAGTGGCCTGGTTGTGCAAGTGTGGGTGTGTCCGTGTCACATGTGTTGTGGAGATGTTGATGTTAAACCCATGAAAATATTACTGATGTACCCATTGTGGAGGACATGTAATTCATAGAGCAATGACATAAATGCACATGTTAGTATGAAATGTATGCAAGTACAACTTGTGATAGCAGGGTTGATTGTGCAAGTATACATTTAAGTGTGTACCGGATGTTAGTCCACACATGGCATTGACTCTACTACTATTTGCAGGCATTGTGACTGTAGTGTTCTTGTTCATTCTATGTTTGTCATCATTCCGACGACAGGAATGGGCACAACATGAATGAAATGGACACAAGTACAACAATGTACCCAAACATGTCAAATGGAATGTTCTACGACATTACAGGAAATGAATATTGAATGGCCAATTGTGTTTCAGACAGTAATGGGTATCCCATCATTAAAACGTAGAGAATTGTAACTAATGCACCATGAGGTCACATACGCGACATTGTCATGCGATGCATGTACACCCATGGCTTCCAATCACTTGTGGCGTTGACTGGGTGTCTAGTTGCAGCCCGCATACCCATAATCCAACACATGGCGTGAGGAGTCGGCGTCGCATGGTCATACATGGTGTCCGACTGAACCTCCACCTGGCGCCAAGCAGCCTCGGCCTTGTCGCATGTTGGTTTCGGCGTAAGGGGAATGTCCACACCCCATGGACCGCGTCCACTGTGTTTGATATTGCCCCAACCGAGCATCGGAGGTAGTGGGCGGTTTACCAGCATCGGGTCCATGTCAGTCGTGAAGAAGACGTGCCCTATCGCAAAAGTTACCCAAACAACCACGAACTCATCGGTAAACACGGTGGGTTTTTACGTTAAACTGGCTTCCTTTCAAGCAATCATCAAGAATACGCCGCAATGCGTCATGTGTATGGCGGTGGACCATAAACCGCTCGTTCGAGCGGTCGGTAGTGGTACTAAGAAGATGCAAGGAAGCTTCCTAGCAACACTCCTGTTGATAAGGCTTCAGTGCCTAATCAGACGGTGACGACAGTCACAAGTCGTGCACGCAATGGCAAGAGTTTGGCTAGGGCACACAAGGCAAAGTTTCTGAATGCTTCAATAGCATTTGCAGAGAGAGATGACAAATGACAGGTCCATGGCATAAAAACCTGCCGCGGCGCAGTGCGGGTGTCGCACGCAGAGGTCCAAAAGCTGTCCTAAAACCGGCCCAAACCCATTGTTTTGGCCATAACTCTACGCACACATGTCAGAATGCTATGCCGTCTGAACCTAGACGTGCAGGATCACAAGACGGACGCTACGACTGGTCACATACATGCATCCATCATCAGACGGTGGACACGCAATGCAAAAACATGCAATTTGGACTCATGGCCAGTCCGCCGAAAAGACTCCTGCAAGCTGCAGAAAAAACACCAGGGAGTCCCGGCAGTGTCCGGGGCTCTGGAACGGTAGTCGGCCAGCTCCAAGCTGGTAGTCCGCCGCCAGTCCTTGCACCGGTGTCACCAGGGCCCGCCTCAAGGATCTGCACGAGTATGGACACGACCGAGTGGTCATAGTAGACTGTACAAGAACGTGACAAATCACAACACTGCCCCATGACCCAATGGTACGCATGCCCATACACGTGCAGTAGTGGGACAAGTACAATAGTTAGTGTAAAACAGATGGGACACGGAAACACATCCCACACTCAACCACCCTCAGGCATGGGGCGAAGCCCAACAGAACGAATGGCCACCAGGTACTTTTCGCGAGCTAGTGCCTTCGTCAAGAAATCAGCACGCTGCATGTCAGTGCCAACCCACATGACGGAGATCACGTGTCGCTCCACCTGATCACGCACAAAGTGATGCTCAACCGCAATGTGCTTTGTGCGAGCGTGAAAGAAACCGGAGTTCTCCGCAATTGCGAGAGCACTCTGGTTGTCACAACAAAGCATAATGGCGAGTATTGACTGACCAAGCTCAAGAAACAGGCATTGCAGCCATACTGCCTCAGCAGTTCCTGTGCCCAAAGCAACATACTCTGCCTCCAATGAGCTATGTGCGATGCAGCCCTGCTTCCCGCTACGCCAAGACAGAGCGGTGCCACCGAGCAAGAACGCGTAGCCCGTACGGCTGCCTCCATCTGGGCTCAAGGCCCACTCGTTGTCAGTGTAGCCGTCTAGGACCATCGAACACTGCCGACGAAAGCAGAGTCCAAGGTACGGCGTGGAGACCACGTACCACACCATTCGCACAACCGCGTGAAGGGCTCTGGCATGTGGAGCCTGCGAGAACTGAGCGAGGAGGTTGACAGCAAAAGTGATGTCAGGACGTGTGGTAGTGGCCAGGTACATCAGAGATCGATGAGACGGAGGTACAAGGTCACATCCACTGTCTCCCCCAGCTGTGTGGGATCATCCACCTTCAGGGCATCCTGCCCATCAGGTGTAAGAGGTGTGGAAGCGGTGGACGCTACACCAAGGAGATCGTTGAACCGCTCCCACACAACTCGTGCGTATCGGGCCTGATGCAGCAGCAGTGTCTGACGTCTGCGGTCTCGCACGATCTCCATACCAAGAAACACTGACACAGGACCAAGGTCCTTCATCCTGTAGGCAGTGTGAAGGACAGCCTTGGCCTCGTTCACGGCCTCCAAGGATGGAGACGCGATCAGAAGGTCATCGACATAGACCAGGATGGTGGTGAACCGCTCGGGTGGCAGTGGGATGAAGAGAGAGGGATTTGCCTCGCTCTGTACATATCCCGCACGAGTCAATGTGTCGGTGATCTCCCAGTTCCAACACCGCAAAGACTGTTTGAGGCCGTACAACGACTTGCGCAAGCGCCAGACCTTGTCACCGTCCTCGAAGCCTGGTGGCTGAGCCACGCAAATCTTCTCATCCAGAGATCCATGGAGGAACGCATTGTTCACGTCTATCTGGTGCAGTTCCCAGTCATGCTGAGCCACTACACCGAACAGAGCTCGAGCTGAGGTCATGCGGCCGACAGGGGCAAAAGTGACAGTGTAGTCGACGCCCTCAATCTGAGAGTACCCTTTGACGATCAAGCAGGCCTTGTAGCGTTCCAGTGAGCCATTCTGCTTCACTTTCTTGCGAAAGATCCACTTGACCTGAGCAGCCTTCCTCCCGGGCAAAAGGTCAACAAGCTCGTAGACTCTATGCTCTCGGATAGCACGAAGCTCATCCTCACATGCAGCGCGCCAAGTGTCAGCTTTCTGTGATGAGAGAACTTCCCTCAGAGTACCCGGGTCTGGCGCCATAAAGGGAGAGCTCTGCGTGGCAAGGGTACACGCCTCGGTGCTAGGCCTGACGACCACAAGATCAGCTGTTGCATCACAAGCGATATGGAACTCGCGAGTGACAAGATCTTGCCCTAGAGGGCACGCTGGATGTACCTATGTGAGCTCACTGCGGACACTGAGGCCTAGGGCCTTTGTGCGGGGGTCACCACTCGCGATGCTACAAGAGGGACGCCTAGGTGTGGGGCCCGACGCTTGCTGAGCTCCGCAATCCAGTGGTCGAAGATGGCCACGAGGCTCACGAGAGTGTCCTGAGCTTGAGGGGCGCACCTCAGGCTCAGGCACAAGCACGACCACAGCTGGTGGGGGCTGAGGCAAGGCAGCCGGTGATGCCGTGCAAGGAGATGCGTGTGTGGGGGACACGGAGCTGAGTGTGACAACAGGAGCAGGCAAGACTGGACCTGACACAGAGGTAGGAGTGCCAGCAGATACAGGTACGAGAGGAGGCGAGACTGGACACAGAAACAGGAGTGCTTGCACACGCAGATACTGGCACAGAAGTAGGCGCGGGAACAGAAGCAAGGGTACCTATCGGGTGTGAAACAGGTTGTACGGGTGAGGTCTCTGGACCAACGGCGATGATCGCCGGGTCATCAAGGGCCGGAGACTGAGAGGTGAAGGAGGCTCGACCGGACACATCGGCCTGGTGAGAGGTGCTCGCTGGCGTAGAAGTCTCCCCCATCCGTCGAGATACCTCACAGGTAGGAACATGTGTGGCAGAGAGTGTCGTGATTAAAGTCAGGTCACGGTAGGTGAGAGACTCAAAAAAGAGCGCGCAGCGTGACCCAATTACGCGACAATGAGTAGGGTCCCAGAAGTGCCAAGCCTTCGACCGCGGGGAAATGCCTACAAATGCACACGATCGACCCGGAGGTGAGACCTTGGACCCCTGCTTGTCCTCAGTTTATCACACAGAGGCAAGGGATCCCCACACGCGAGCGAGACGAAGGTCAGCACGGTGTCCAAACCAGAGCTCATACGTTGTAATATGGTCCGGAAGCGGACCGTGCGAGAGGAGGTTCCAGACTCAAGTGATGCAGGCGAAACTCTCAAAGACAAAGGACTCAGGGAGACCGCACTCAGACCGCATAGCACGAATCACATCCTCAATGTTGCGGCTCTAGCTCTCGGAAACACCGTTCTATTGAGGGGTAGCAAGAGCGGAGACCTGGTGAAAAATCCCGTGCTCAGCAAAGAATGCGTCCATCTCGCCAAGGAACTCACCGCTGCGATTCGAGTGGAAAGTATGTAGCGTATGACGTGACTGGTGCTCAGCCATCACTAGCCAGTGTCGCGTCCATCTCGCCAAGGAACTCACCGCTGCGATTCGAGTGGAAAGTATGTAGCGTATGACGTGACTGGTGCTCAGCCATCACTAGGTGCACCAATGCATCTTCCCCTGAGTGCAAAAGAGACAGTCGGTCTTGGGTGGCTTTTCGAAAGAAGCCGCGTCAAGACCGAGAGGTGGCTGTGTCCGAATGAGCTTTGACACAGTATCGGAGTCCACGTGACACAGACGGCGATGAAGCAACCACTGGTGTTCTGACGCAAGGGCGGCGTCGCTCTTCTGACGCAGGCATTAGACCCACCGCATCCGGGTAAAGTCATCAGTCAGCTTCAGAATATACCGGCCCCAATCAGAGAGGGACTCGACCGGAAAAGGACCGAGAAGGTCTGAGTGAACTAACTCGAGAGGCCGAAGCGCTCGGGAACGAGATTTAGGATAGGTGCACTAATGCATCTTCCCCTGAGTGCAAAAGAGACAGTCGATCTTGGGTGGCTTCTCGAAAGAAGCCGCGTCAAGACCGAATGTGGCTGTGTCCAAATGAGCTTTGACACAGTATCGGAGCCCACGTGACACAGACGGCGATGAAGCAACCACTGGTGTTCTAAAGACAGAAAACCAATGACAAATACCCGACCAGAGGAGGAAGGAGAGCAAGGGGAGGATGTCCGAGAGACACGATACAGATCATAACCGATTGAGGCACGAAGGACAACGCTACGAGTGTCAGTAGCAGTCACAGTCGCCTAGTCAGCGGTATGCTCCATAGAGAGACCCATCAGTGTGCAGGCACGCACAAAAAGCATGTTGAGCTCAAGATCAGGCACAAATAACACATTGGAAAGGTACAAGGGGCCAGACGGACCGTCAAAACGTACAACCCCAACACCATAGACTGGCAAGGACTGACCAGAGCATGTACGGACGGAACGGACAGATGTGACAGGACCGAGAACAACAAAATCACTACAACAACACGTCATGTGATGAGTGGCACCAGAATCGATGATCCAAGTGCCACCGGAGTCACGACTGGTCGACGTCAATGTACAACGGGCAACCGAACACTCAGCATTAGAGGGATGCTGAGCCTTCAGTGGGGAGGAACAACGTAGGATACAAAGATGAGACTCATGAACCCAATCGCTGCAGTCAGGCCCATCATCATCACATGCTGACTGTGCTCCCCCACACGCGTCGTCACAGGCCACATGAACGGATGGACAGACAATCTGTGGACCACCGGACGATGACAACACACTCGCACCTCCCTAAAAGTGTAGTGCCAGAAGGTGTCGGAGCTCAGCGATGGTGTGGTCACGTAGGTCCGGATCATTGCTGCTCGCCGGCGAGGAAGTGAGAACAGCTGCTGTCGTGGCCGCCACGCGTCTGGAGGATGACGTGCTGGACGTGGAATGGAGGGCGTGTGCAGCCTGGAGACCACGAGTAATCTGTACCCAGTCGAGCCGCTGCTGGCACTCGATGTAGCGATGGGCGCCTCCACAGTTGTAACAATGAACAGAACGTCCACCGCTACCAGTGGATGACGGCTACTGCTGTGACTGCTATTGACCTGGTCCATGCTTCCCCTTCTTCTTCTTCCCCTGAGCTGCTGCTCCAACACCTTGTGTGTAAATGGGTGTGGACAGGGCCGAAGAGGAGGAGGAAGATGAGGACGCCATGGAGGATAAAGAAGAAGACTGCAGGAGGGAAGATGGTGGTGATGCGATGATTGCTGCAGCAAGAGAAGTCTCCTGATGGGCCACGACTGCCTCGCGGGCTGAAGTCACCTAGACGAAGAGCTGATGCGCCCAGGGGAGAAGCTGCAGAGTGGCTGAAAAGGGCTCGAGGACAGCGTTGTTGTACCGTGTGAAGATGTCAGTGTACTCAAGGTGAACTCCGAGCATCATCATACGGAGCGCCCACAGCTGTGTGCCTCTTGAGGTTCCAAGGCGCGTGTACATGCGCATGGCGCGTCACCAGTAATCGGCTGAAGGCCCCTGACGGAGAGAGTGGAAGGCAGGAATGTGTGCTGCACGAGTGGCATGCGTCTATGCGACTAGCAGGGATAAGGCCGGATCCCAACCTCCGCGTGCATCGGCGCTGGTGCTTGTGCCGGCCTCGCCAAGGAAGGGGCGAAAATCGACGACGGTCTCGAGTGGCATGGCATAGAGGAGTCCGTGCATCACCCTGGCTGCTATCAGCACCTGTGCTGGGTCTGTAGGCTGATACGTGCTATGGTAGTAGGGCCACACTCCCTCTGAAGTAGCCCAAACCTGAAAGGGGATCTCCCAGCAGTCGAAGCCGTCCTCACTGATGTACCGTGGAGGTGGTGTGTCAATGTTCTTGGGTTGCCACTCAGTGGGGAGAGCAACCGCAGGCCGAGGAGGACGAGGGACAGGAAAGACTCCTGGAAGGAGATAGTCACCAGGATAGTCGGCTGACGATCGTATCGGAGGAAACTGAGGAGCTCCGGTGCCCGTCTGTAGCTGACGGAGGCGCTCCTGAAGAACTGGAACCTCATGATCCGGGGAGTTGCCTATTATGCCTGGCATGAATGGATCATCATCCAGGAGGTCAAGTGGTGGTGGGTCAGGTCTAGCTCCTGTCACAGTTGCCTGGGCCGACTGTTGTGTAGAGACCGCGACACCGGCAGCTCCCTCGGAAACCTGCTGTGGGACCATGGACTAGGCACGTAGAAGCTCATTGAGCGTGCGGATGGCATCAGTCTGCTCCCGTTGTAGGCGACGCATCTCATCCTGCTCGCTCCGCAAGTCCTTTATGGCCTGCAAGCGTGGGCTCAGAACCCCAGAAGAAGAGGAGGAGGGATCACCTGTCCCCTTCCCCTTGTTGTCAGATGAGTTCATGTCGCCTCTCAGTATGGGTTGACAGGTCAGGTTTGTCCGATTGCAAAAGCGTCAGCATTTCTCGAAGAGTTGAGACGCTGGCAACTTTTGACTGTCCGGCCAAAAATTTGGCTAAGTATGGTGGTGACGTCAGCAGGTGGTTGCTGACGTCAGTATGACCTGATGACATCAGCAACCAAGAATGCTAACGTCAGCTCGACTCCCCCTTTTTTTTTTCTTCTCTCACAGTTCTGCACGTGCGTACAGCCGCTCCGCGGCGGCTGCGCGAAAGCTGCGTAGAAGCTCCGTAGTAGCTTCCGCTTAGCTGCTGTTGCAGTTGTGCTATCAACTGCAGCAGCAGCTGCGTGGCTGTGTGCGCAGTAGTGGAAGCAGCGACTGCGCAATGCCGCTGTTGCTATTGCGTGCTATGGCTGTTGCTCGCTGCCGCTGCCGCGCGCTGCTGCTCGCTGCCGCCGCCGCGCACTGTTGCTGTTGCCACTGCTGCGCTGCTGTTGCTATAGCTGTTGCCGCTCTGCTACTGCCACCGCGGCTGCCGCTGCTGCTGCTACGCTTCTATTGCCGCTGTTGCTACTGCTCTGCTGTTGTCGCCGCTGCTGTGCTGCGCTGCTGTTGCCGCGGCCGCCGTTGCGGCTACGGACGACGGCTGCAGCGAGTGCAGCCGCCATGCGCTGCTATAGCTGCTGCTACGACGCTGCTCCCGCTACTGCTCTGTTGCTATGCTGCTGCTGGCATGGTGGTAACGCCGCTGCTACGGTCTCATGTGATGTGTGTGGGCTGCGTCAACAGTGACCGGCTGCCTTCATCAGGCCCCAGTGGATATGCTGCAGCGGTGCCTCTTAGTGCTGCTGCTCTGTTGCGTCTTTGCTACGCAGCTCAGTGAGACCTGTCTCACTGCTCTGGTACCATGAGAAGATGCAAGGAAGCTTCCTAGCAACACTCTCGTTGACCAAGCGTCAGTGCCTGATGAGACGGTGACGACAGTCACAAGTCGTGCACGCAACGGCAAGAGTTTGGCTAGGGAACACAAGGCAAAGTGTCTGAATGCTTCAATAGCATTTGGAGACAAATGACAGGTCCATGGCATAAATACCTGCCGTGGCACACGGCGGGTGTCGCACGCGGCGGTCCAAGAGCTGTCCTAAAACCGGCCCAAAACCACTGTTTTGGCCATAACTCTGCGCACACATGTCATAATGCTACGCCGTCTGAACCTAGACGTGCAGGATCACAAGAAGGACGTTGCGTCTGGTCACATGCATGCATCCATCATCAGACGGTGGACTCGCAGTGCAAAAACATGCAAATCGGACTCATGGCCAGTCCGCTGAAAAGACTCCTGCAAGCTACAGAAAAAAAAGCAGGGAGTCCCGGCAGTGTCTCGTGCTCTGAAACCGTAGTCGGCCAGCTCCAAGCTGGTAGTCCGCTGCTAGTCGTCGCACCGGTGTCACCAGGGCCCGCCTGAGGGATCTGTACGAGTATGGACACGGCCGAGTGGTCACAGTAGACTGTACAAGAACGTGACAAATCACAACAGGTACATTCTCCGACCAATCGCGAAGGTCAGCCACGTTCGTCAAATGTTTAGTGTTGTGCTTTATTTGGCTTTCATGTCACCGTCATTGCGACGTTTCGTGCCATAGACAAGCGGGTTCAATTCTAAACTAGCCAGAGTACACATCCGTTTGCAGGTCAAACCCCCGTCCCTCGAAAACACGGTCATACGACGCCTCACGACTACAGTGCAAAAAACTAGTCATGTCGACGCAATCTGCTTTGTTTGTGTACCGCGAGAATTGTCTATACCGTTGTCCTTTACTTCTCAGGTGAAATTTCCATCTGTCGGAGGCGCACCGAATAACGGCCAACGACGCTCGGTTCCGTTCGCGAAAAGTGATGAACAACGTCCAAAATCGGTGTGTACATATGGTTCTTTGAATAAAATCTACTGGATACATGGTTCTTTTCTTGCGGCCGGTGGACATGGTGGCTTAAAAGAGCGAGCCCGTGGTATGGCAGACAAAAGTCCTCTACGTCTCGGTTTGGGGTTGTTAAAGAGCGATACATGGATATGGGGGATCTATCGGGAAATTGATGGGTATATGTGTAGTTGCTAGGAAGTTGCATAGGCTGCCTAGTCCATGTTTGGTGAGGTAGGAGAACGCAACAACCACCAATAAGCCAGATGCGCCATGGATGCGGTAACTTGCTTGCGAGTCTTACACTCAACCAAGACAAGAGAGGGACGGGGAGCGAGCGAGACAAGTACCGGTGAGCACTCACTCACCACAAGCATAGAGCTCGGTTGAGCAAGAGCCGCCACCCGGGGATCGAGCCCAACCTCTCGGCATAACCGACGGCGGCTACTCACCGATGCACGGTCAGAACCGGCACGGTGGTCCCCTAAGGATCAGCACCCGGGTTAGAAGCAGCTCCCCCATCACATGCAAAGCAAGATAAGATGATGCAGGGCACGGCANACCTCTCGGCATAACCGAGGGCGGCTACTCACCGATGCACGGTCAGAACCGGCACGGTGGTCCCCTAAGGATCAGCACCCGGGTTAGAAGCAGCTCCCCCATCACATGCAAAGCAAGATAAGATGATGCAGGGCACGTACTCTCTCATGCTAGGGGCGTACTCTCTCACTAATAGTGAGAGAGTACGCCCCTAGCATCTACCGCATCACACACATAGAAAACTCATAAAGTCATGCCATGGTCTCATTTGTGTTCATGGTGCTTCCTGGGTCTAGCAGCAGCAGCAAGCTAGAACGCCACCAGCTTCATCCAGAATGGGCATGTTGGGTGTTTCCCCAGGTGTGCCCATTGTTACTCAATCTGTACAGAATGTGTGCACGATGTGAGAGGCAAGAGGGCATAGAGTTATGAGTGGCCAACGAACTTTCAACACTCCCCCATGACCCGCAGACAAGCACTCCACAAACGCATAAGAGAATTACAAGGAGATGATGGGAGACAGAAAGAACACACAGACAGTCATCCTGGGTCATGCGGACTGATGAGACCAACAGAGTGAATGGCACCTTTGAAGACATTTCAGCTCAGGGCCTTAGTGAGAAAGTCCGCTCTCTGCGACTTGGTATCCACCCATGCGATTTGGACAATGCCAGCAGCAATGCACATACGAACAAAGTGATGTTCCACATTGATGTGTTTGGTGCGCGAGTGATGCATGCCACTATTCTTAGCAATGGCTTTTGTGCTCTGATTGTCATAGCGCAGAGTGATGCAGCGGATGGAAACACGCAGTTGTTGCAACAGGCGACACAGCCAAACATCTTTACACGTGCTTGCACCAAGAGCAACATACTCAGCCTCAGCACTGCTGCGTGCCACACACCCTTGCTTACCACTTTTCTAGGAAACTGCAGTGCCACCAATAAAGAAGATGTACCCTGTGCGGCTGCCTGCATCAGTGTCGTGTGCCGAGTCGCTATCAGTGAAGCCATCAACCACGAGGGAGGGCTGAGCACGAAAGAAGAGGCCAACACGTGGTGTGGAAAGAACATAGCGAACAATTTGCAAGGCAGCCTCCAGGTGTCGTTCACGTGGGCATTGAGAGAATTGTGAGAGGAAGTTGACTGCAAAGGCCACATCAGCACAAGTGGTCGTGGCAAGGTACATTAATGACCCTACGACTCTGAGATAGTCAGCCACGTCAACTGTCTCCCCCAGCCTGGAAAGGTCCAATGATTTCAGCAGTGTTTGTCCACCTGGGGTCATGGCCGTAGAGGCGGTGGGAATGGTAGTGAGAAGTGGACTGAACCACTCCCCCGGGGTGCGGATATACGCAGCCTGATGCACGTGGAGAGTGCGTTGTGCACGGTCCCGCTCGAGCTCCATGCCCAAGAAGACACGAGCCGGCCCCAGATCCTTCATCTTGTACGCTGCTTGGAGAAGAGACTTGGCAGCAGTGACTGCAGAGGTGCTGAGAGATGCAATGAGGAGGTCGTCAACATATGCCAGGATGGCAACCAGTGGCTGTGACGGAGGGCTGAGAAACAGTGCAGGATCCACCGGGCTTCTTCTGAAGCCGCCCTTTTCCAGGGTTGCCGTTATCTCCTGGTTCCAACAGCGGGGTG
>SZWC01006787.1:83398-99916 GCA_023375785.1 Penium margaritaceum | reverse complement strand
CGCTCGAGCTCCATGCCCAAGAAGACACGAGCCGGCCCCAGATCCTTCATCTTGTACGCTGCTTGGAGAAGAGACTTGGCAGCAGTGACTGCAGAGGTGCTGAGAGATGCAATGAGGAGGTCGTCAACATATGCCAGGATGGCAACCAGTGGCTGTGACGGAGGGCTGAGAAACAGTGCAGGATCCACCGGGCTTCTTCTGAAGCCGCCCTTTTCCAGGGTTGCCGTTATGTAGCAGGAGGGCCGGTTCGGCCCTCCCACCTCGCTGAAGCGAGGGGTGGTTGCGCACCACCCCTCGCGTCAGCGAGCGCTGGCCGGCGGCCAGCACTTCGCTGGCCGCCGGCCAGCTCGCTGCCGGCCGGCTGGATGGCCGGCGGCCGGCCAAATGACCGGCCGGCCACCGGCCGGCCAGCCACCAGCCGCCGATCGCGGTCTCAGCCCGATCGGCGGCTGAGAGGCCACGAGGGCCTCCAGGGTGAGGCCTCGTGGCCTCGTGCCCTCGCCCCCCCTCGCCCTCCTTGCAAATGAGCAAGAGAGGACGAGGGATAGGGGGAGCGAGGGTGAGGACAAAATGACTGGCGCGAAATCGCCAGTGTGCCTCGCACGCGACGATTTCGCGCCAGAACGACAAAACATGAATTGAAGTTCGTTTACGACAAACTTCGACATAAAACGAACGAAATGACTCGTGCGAACACACGAGTTCAAGGTAAAAACCCCCGGTTTGGGTCCCAAAACCAGGGGTTTGGTTAAAAACGGAAATGGGCCTCCGGAGACTCGAAGAATTCGAGTCTCCCTGCTCTGGGTCGTTGATGACGATTGCCCCTCAGTCTTGCGAAGGGGGTAAACCCCTGACGCGGACTGAGAACGCCATTCTGCAAACTCTGATGACGACTTCAGAGCAGGAGCTGGAGACTCAGCCCGTTACAGTGGTTCTCAGAGCGAGACGACCTTCGCGACCAAGGGTTGGACGGAAACGGCGGCTACGACATAGATAAAACGCCGCCGGCAGCTGCAAGCAGCAGCAGAAACGCCAGAAGGGACTACGGCATCAATACTTCACGGATTGAAGCGCCGTGAAGTGCGTTGCAGAGCTGGAAAAAAATCCTACTTGTTGGAGCCACTTCCTTCCAGCCTCTTCATACTTCCAGGGGGCTAGGAGGATTTTTGTGGGGCGGGTTGGGGAGTTCCCACCTCTAAAACTACAAAATCCTCCTCATTTTCAAGGCTCTTTCAAACCTCCCTCATCCAAAAACTGGGACAGCGTCCCTCCCCAAGATTAGGGACTCTCACGACCTGAGAGCACCCTAAAAAGAAGGAGGGTGACAACTTGGGGATTTTTGGCGGCTCCCCCAACGTCGCCAGCTCAAGGAGGACGCTGCCAAGGGGCACAAGACGCGCAAAGAAGACTCGAGAGGAGGCCAAGCAAGACAAGAAGATAGGAAGAAGACAAGAAGTTAGAAGAAGGATTGGAGGAGTTGCTAGGAATTGTGTAATTCCTCCCCCATTCTTTGTCTTAGCTTTGTGAGCGGTACTCACACTTCTTGTCAATTCCTTCTATTGTAATTTTATGTTTTCCTAGGTACTAGTCCTTGCCAACCGCCGTGAGTCACGGCTTAGGAAGTCTAGTTCCAAAAACCACGACCTTGTGCCAACGTGGCGGCCTAGGATAATAGAAATTGAATTTACAATTGCCTCACCGATCGTGAGAGCGAGGAGTTTGTGGGAGACGATCCCTCCTTAACGTTGCGGGGTGATCCTCACAACGATCTACACGTGCTAGTTGCACAAGCAACGAGATGGCAAGTGCCGGACCGTCTAAGACCAACAAGGGCAAGGTGGTGACATGCTCACCACACGTCCTTGGCGGACTCCAAGTTTTGGGAGCCGCCACCGCGAGCACGGTTGCCAACACAAAGGCAACCGTGCCGCCAAAGGCAATCGAACCGCCTAAGACAACCGTGCCGCCTAAGGCAACCGACGCAAACCTCGGCGACACCGAGAAGCGTGCGGAGGTCGCAAAGGTGTTCAACGAGCACGTCGACGCGCACATGGGCGACCTCCATGCGACGGACGGCGCGATGGAGGAGGATCTTCCGGAGGAGGACCCCGACGACGAGCACGACGTCGACGATGGCGAAGGCGACGAGGATCGCGACCATCGCCATCGTCGTACGACGAACTCGAGCCGATTGCTTGAGAAGGGCAAGACGCCTGCAGCATCGCCTGAAGCTGCCGACGGCAGCGAGACTGCCGAGAGTAGCAAGGGCGTTGAAAGCAAACACACGGGAAGTTCCCGCGAGAACGAGCCGGACGACGTCGCCGCGAAGGCAATTCGCGAAGACCGTCGTAGGCTCGCAGAGTTCGCTGCCGAGGCCGCAGGCCGACTCAAGATCACCACCGCTGGTGGAGATACGGCACCACTCGGAGGAATGGGGGCGGACCCTCCTTCCTACGATGCGACCATTATGGGGCAAGGCAGCGCCCACTCGAGCGTCGTCGCCGACGACAGTCTTCTCCGAAAGGTGGGACTCCTTGGAGGCGTGTACGCAAACCGTACCCTCTTGCAATGGGTAAGGGTGCACGGACAACGCAAGGCCCTGGAGGCAATCGCAGATGCTCTCACGACATCAGAGCTCAAGTTCGCATTCGCCAACCTGCTGTTCCACGTCGGGCAGAGCATCACGGACCTTGACCGTGATCGCCAGCTACAGCGCCTGGCCGCCCATGAGGCAAGCCGCCGATGCAACGACCTCGACAACGCGTTGCAGAGCGTGACCCGGGTGCGGATGCAGCAGCAAGCGCAGCGTGCCGCAGCTGCAGATGCCACTGCCGGTGGCAGCGACGACTTGCCTACCTCGACGACTTCGGGGCCGGTCATGAACACGTCCTTCCTCCACAGTGTGGAGATCTTCTGGAAGGGCGTGAAGTTGACCGACTGGATGAACCGCATGGAGCACGTTCTATGTGTCCACAAGGCTCCACTCAGCCAGTGGGGCGACCTTGCCACGACGCAGCTTGAAGACAAACTCTTCAAGTACGTGGTCAAGGAGTGGACTGCACAACAGCCGCACCTCGAGTGGCAGCCCATGCCATGGGAAACTTTCTGTGCGATCATGCGCAAGAAGTGCACCCAACGTGAGGAGGCACAGCGCCCCTTCCACAAGATCAAGGACTTTAGGCAGGTGGGCAGCTCGCTCGAATCCTACTTGAGCGAGTTCACCGCACTCGTGGAGGAAGCCGAAAGCTTCACCGAGGGCGATGGAACTCAGACGTTCAAGTACCCGGAGTGCATGCTGCTCGAGTACTTGCGTGATGGTCTCACCAACGAGAAGCTGAAGGACAAGACCACCACGACAGCCACTGGCCAAGCTTGGACAAGCTGGAGGGCATTGCGCGACTACATGAGCGAAGTGTATTCGGCAAACCCGAAACACTACTCTGATGCACGGCCGAACGCGCGTGCACATCAGGGGCGCGACATGCGCGTGGACGCTGCAGGGGCTGGTGGGTCAACCGGACAGCGAGGCGGGGCCAAGGGCAAGCAGCCTACAAACCCTCCAGCCAAGAAGGCTGGTGGACACAAGGGTCCAAACAACAAGCGTAGCCGCGAGAATGACAAGCTCCAGGCGGCGCGTGAGCGTCGCAATGCAACCTTTCGCGAAGGTCTCTGCCACGATTGCATGCAGCCGGGCCACTTTAGGGCTCAGTGCCCTGAGGCTACTGGTGGTGGTCAAGAGGCCGCGGCGCTAGCTGCAGCAGCAGCACCTCGTGGGGATGGTGCAGGAGGAGGCCGCGGACAAGGCCATGGACAGGGTCGCAGTTGCGGCAATGGGCCCGGCCGTGGTAACGGACAGGGCCGTGGGGCGGGTTTTCCCCACCCCTGAGTGACATCACTGGGGACCACTCAGGGGTAAAGCTGGATCACGAGTGTGAGTTCATGTTTTCTGATGAGGATGTTAAACAATTTGAGTTTTTGACGAGTTCAAATTTCTTTGTTGTCTTCTCCCCTCTCATTGAACCTCATTCTGCACTTGCTGATCGACATTGCCCACTAAACATCGCATCATCAGTCGAGATGCATGACCGAACCTGCTTAGTGGTGGTGACACCAACCACTGTGCAAGAGTTGTATAACACAGTGATTGAAACAAACACCCTCAAAGCGATGAGCTCAATCACATTCGTAGTACCTTTAGTCTACGATTTTGACCCAGTGACATTTAAAGACTGGAAGGTGTTGACCGAATTCACACGTGCCTCCAAGATGTGGACTCGAGTGGGTGAATCATGGGAGTTGTGACGCCCGTCGTACACATTCCGTGTTTATCACAAGCTCGGCTTACCGTCGTCGAGTCTGTTCACTCGGAAGAGTGGAGGCAACATGACGATGCAGTTCAAAGGACACCTAGCTGGTGCTCCCGTGGACGTACTTGCTGACACTGGAGGGGACGACTCTTTTGTTAGCCTTGGCTTTACCCGTCAGGTTGGCCTGAAGTACGAGCCATCGAATGGCGCAGTTGTTGTCGGTGACAACCGTACGGTACCCGTGATCGGTACTTGTAAAGCAAAAATTTGTATTCAAGGGTACACACAGAGTGTCACGTTGAAGGTACTCAACCTTCTTGACCCGTTTGACGTGGTGCTAGGCGATCCCTGGCTCCGTGACAACAAGGCTCTAATGTGCTTTGAATCAAAGCGTTTGATCCTCCGAAAAGGACAACGCCGCTTTACGTTGATTCCGAGTACGGAATTATCACCGACCCGACTCAAAGTCCATGCCAGCTTGTCTGCAATGCAGGTCAAGAGACGTATTCGACAAGGTTGTCGATACNCAAAGGACACCTAGCTGGTGCTCCCGTGAACGTACTTGCTGACACTGGAGGGGACGACTCTTTTGTTAGCCTTGGCTTTACCCGTCAGGTTGGCCTGAAGTACGAGCCATCGAATGGCGCAGTTGTTGTCGGTGACAACCGTACGGTACCCGTGATCGGTACTTGTAAAGCAAAAATTTGTATTCAAGGGTACACACAGAGTGTCACGTTGAAGGTACTCAACCTTCTTGACCCGTTTGACGTGGTGCTAGGCGATCCCTGGCTCCGTGACAACAAGGCTCTAATATGCTTTGAATCAAAGCGTTTGATCCTTCGAAAAGGACAACGCCGCTTTACGTTGATTCCGAGTACGGAATTATCACCGACCCGACTTAAAGTCCATGCCAGCTTGTCTGCAATGCAGGTCAAGAGAAGTATTCGACAAGGTTGTCGATACTTCTTGGCTCAGCTGCACAAAGTGGAGGATGACGTGATGGAAGACACGCCACAAGAGATCACATCTCTATTGGCGGAGTTCTCGGATGTATTCCAAGACCCACCGGCTGGGCTTCCACCAGAAAGACACATGGGCCACACGATTCCGCTGCAACCGGAGGCGACTCCTCCGTTCAGACCCATGTATCGCCTTAGTCCAGCAGAAAGGCAAGAGGCCGAACGCCAAATCAAGGAGTACCTTGCAAAAGGATGGATCAAGCCAAGTAGCTCGCCATACGGTGTGCCGA
The DNA here is from genome assembly GCA_023375785.1 of Penium margaritaceum. Taxonomy (NCBI): domain Eukaryota; kingdom Viridiplantae; phylum Streptophyta; class Zygnematophyceae; order Desmidiales; family Peniaceae; genus Penium; species Penium margaritaceum. The sequence continues at coordinate 94,360 of SZWC01006787.1, read as the reverse complement.
TCCTTTTTGTGAACAAAAAGGAGGATGGTTTACGCATGTGCGTGGATTACCAGGCGTTGAACAATCTGACGGTGAAAAATCGATTCCCCTTACCGCGGATTGAGGACCTTTTTGACCAACTCCAAGGCACAAAAGCATTTTCTTCCTTGGATTTGTCTCAAGGGTACCATCAAATCCGCATCACGGAAGATGATGTGCCCAAAACCGCGTTTCAAACGCACATGGGACACTATCAGTTCCGAGTGTTATGCTTTGGGCTTACAAATGCCCCAGCAACCTTCCAAGGAGAAATGAACCGAACGTTCGCCAAGCAACTCGGATAGTTTGTCTTGGTTTACCTGGATGACATCCTCGTTTTCTCCAAATCAATGGAAGAGCACATAGAACATTTGCGCGAAGTTCTCGCAATCCTTCGGGAACAGAAGTTCTATGTGAAAGTGAGCAAGTGCAAGTTTGCACAAGATGAGCTCGAATACCTTGGACATATCGTCGGCAAGGACGACATCCGTGTCGACCCACAAATGGTCCAAGCCGTTGTGGACTGGCCACGCCCTGACAATGTTGGGCAGATTCGGTCTTTCCTCTGCCTTGCAAACTACTTTCGACGATTTTTGCAAGGGTATTGGACACTGGTAGCACCGCTAACCAGGCTCATGCGAAAAGACGTGCATTGGGAATGGACACCTGATTGCAAGAACGCATTCCTCAAAGTCGAAGAGCTTCTATCCACAGCGCCCGTCCTAGCTCTTCCGGATCCATCGCAACCGTGGGAGGTTCGATGTGATGCGTCGGTAGTAGGACTTGGAGCCGTCCTCATACAGAACGGTCACCCAGTTGCGTATGAGAGCCGAAAGCTCATCCCCGCAGAAACGCGGTACACGGCTGGGGATCACGAGCTCTTTGCGGTGGTACACGCTTTCAAGATGTGGCGTTGCCACCTCGAGGGTGCAGAAGGGGGTGTGACGGGCGTGACCGACCATAATCCATTGGTGTTTTTCCAAACGCAACCAAACCTGTCAAGACGACAGGCGCGTTGGAGCGAATACCTGAGTCGATTCTCGTTCACATGGGAATATAGGCCGGGACGCATCAATGTGGCCGATCCACTAAGCCGACAGCCTGTGGAAATTAAATCAACCACCGAGGTCAGTGGGTGTTTTATGGCCATTGCAACAGCAACCGTACAACCACCAGATCCCCCTGCACCTCTGCGTCAACCACCACGAGAAATTATCCATTACAACGGTTTTGTAAACAGGATCCGGATGGGATACTGTGTGGATTCTTGGTTTCAAGACTCTCGAAATCTGGACAAGTACGGCTTGGTGGAGGCCGCAGGAATCTTCTGGCACGGAGAACAAGTTGTTGTGCCAAACTCNACCGAGGTCAGTGGGTGTTTTATGGCCATTGCAACAGCAACCGTACAACCACCAGATCCCCCTGCACCTCTGCGTCAACCACCACGAGAAATTATCCATTACAACGGTTTTGTAAACAGGATCCGGATGGTATGCTGTGTGGATTCTTGGTTTCAAGACTCTCGAAATCTGGACAAGTACGGCTTGGTGGAGGCCGCAGGAATCTTCTAGCACGGAGAACAAGTTGTTGTGCCAAACTCTGGAGACCTTCAAGCAAAGGTTATCTCCCAGTTCCACGACCCGCCGGTCGCAGGTCACGTGGGACCTCGAAAGCCTGGACAAGCACTCTCGGACCACTATTGGTGGCCAGGGTGGAGTGTCGATGTCCGTAAGTATTGCATGACATGCGACCCATGTCTTCGGAATAAGTCTAGTAACAAGAAGCATGCTGGACTCCTCCAGCAGCTTCCCATTCTTGGGACTCCATGAGAGTGCGTCAGCATGGACTTCATTACTGGTCTTCCGGGCACGGCCCGTGGCTATGATGCAATACTAGTGGTTGTGGATCTTTTGACGAAGATGACACATTTCATTGCTACAACCACTGACGTGTACGCAGAGGAGACCGCTCGTCTCTTCTTTGAGGGTGTCGTAAAGCACCACGGCTTGCCATTGCGCATTATCTCCGATCGAGATCAAACATTTGCTGGTAAATTCTGGCAAATGATGCACGAGTACTTCGGCAGCGAGTCGCAAATGCCGACAGCATTTCACCCTCAAACAGATGGACAAACAGAGCACATGAATCGCACTCTGGACCAGATGCTCCGCATGTACGTGGTCCTCGCCATGCATGATTGGGACAAACTCCTAGCACCGGCAGAGTTTGCGGTGAACAACTCGGTGAACACTCGTTCACCGAGTCCACACAGTTCACACCGTTCGTGTTGAAGAGTGGTCGGCATCCAGTGGTACCCTCTTCATTGGTGAAGAGTGGGAGTACAGGAGGGCAGGTTCCTTCCACTCAAGCGTTTGCCGAGCGCATCGACTCCTTGTTACAGGAGGGACACCTTCAAGCAGCTCGGCAGCGACAAAAGGCATATGCCGACAAAGGTCGCCGGGAGGTCTCGTTTGACATCGGTGACAAAGTGTTGCTTAGCACTAAAGACCTTCGGCTGAAGTCGCCAGGGGCAAGAAAACTTCTACCGAAGTGGATTGGGCCGTTTTGCATTGTGGCACGCATCGGGCCAGTGGCATACCGATTGCTACTTCCGCCGCGTATGAAGATACATGATATTTTTCATGTGAGCCTGCTGGCTCCATACACGGCAGAAGGAATCGTTCCGCCACCGCCAGCAGTCCTGGCTGCCGACGGCCAATATGAGGTCCTTCGACTACTCCAGCACCGAGAGCATACTCTTTGGTTGTGCGTTGTCAGGGAGTACCTCGTTCATTGGGCCGGTTGTGGTCCTAAACATAATTCATGGGAGCCCGAATCTTGGTTGCCCACAGGGGTGGTCAACGAGTACTGTAGCGAGCTTGCAGCTCGCACAGATCGACGCGTGGCAGGAGGTACCACCTGAATGCGGGAAAAGTGAACAACATTCCCACAGGGCAGCATTCATGGACAGCGACCATAGGAGGTTGGGGACGCCCAACATGGTTGTCGCGCGGACGCTCCAGCCTAAAGGGGGGAGGCGCTAGCCGTGCTGACCTACAAGCTGCAGCTTACGTCTAAGTACCATGCACATGTTCATGTTTAACTGGTGATTGAAACCATTAATCTTCTTTCACAATGTTGATGACTCACTGAGTGAAAATCCTACTTGTTGTTCATGAACCGGGATGATTCATAATGAGTGGGGAGGAATATAGCGGGAGGGTCGGTTCGGCCCTCCCACCTTGCTGAAGCGAGGGGTGGTTGCGTACCACCCCTCGCGTCAGCGAGGGCTGGCCAGCGGCCAGTACTTCGCTGGCCGCCGACCAGCTCGCTGCCGGCCGGCTGGACAGCCGGCGGCCGGCCAAGTGACCGGCCGGCCAGCCACCAGCCGCCGATCGCGGCCTCAGCCGGATCGGCGGCTGGGAGGCCACGAGGGCCTTGAGGGCGAGGCCTCGTGGCCTCGTGCCCTCGCCCCCCCTCGCCCTCCTTGCAAACGAGCAAGAGAGGACTAGGGATAGGGGGAGCGAGGGTGAGGACAAAATGACTGGCGCGAAATCGCCAGCATGCCTCGTACGCGACGATTTCGCGCCAGAACGACAAAACGTGAATCGAAGTTCGTTTACGATGAACTTCGACATAAAACGAACAAAATGACTCGTGCGAACACACGAGTTCGAGGTAAAATCCCCCGGTTCGGGTCCCAAAACCAGGGGTTTGGTTAAAAACGGAAATGGGCCTCCGAAGACTCAAAATATTCGAGTCTCCCTGCTCTGGGTCGTTGATGACGATTGCCCCTCAGTCTTGCGAAGGGGGTAAACCCCTGACGCGGACTTAGAACGCCATTCTGCGAACTCCGATGACGACTTCAGAGCAGGAGCTGGAGACTCAGCGTGTTACACGTTATCTCCTGGTTCCAACAGCAGGGTGACTGCTTGAGCCCATAGAGGGCCTTACGCAGCCGCCACACATGGCTTGTCCCATCCAAAAATCCAGGTGGCTGCACCATGTAGATTTCCTCATCCAACTTGCCATGCAAGAAGGCATTGTTGACGTCCATTTGCTCCAGCTCCCAGTCATGCTGAGCGACTAGACTGAGCAGTACTTTGGCAGTGGTGTAGCGACCAGCGGGTGCAAAACGTCTCGTCAAAGTCCACACCTGGGATCTGTGAAAACCCTTTTGTAGTGAGACGCGCTTTATATTGTTCCACAGTGTTGTCCGGATTGAGCTTGCGTCGATACACCCACTTGGCCACAACAGCTTTGCGGCCCGGTGGTAAATCCACTAACTCATATACACTATGCTCTGACAATGCATCGAGTTCAGCCTTCATGGCTTGTTCCCACTGAGGGGAGTCAGAGGCTGCGCGTGCTGCCTGTACCGTCATAGGTTCAGGGGGAAGTGGAGAGAGACCGGCGGTAGCAAAGCGCGAGGCAACATACACAGCGACGGACAAAGAAAGAGCAGAGTGAAATTCCTGCTCAACCAGGGAGTAGCCAAGGGCAGTGCTGGGGTGCATGACAGACGCTGCTATAGACAGGCCAAAGGTGGTGAGACCAAGGGCCCGAAGGCCAGGGTTACCAGAGACAACAGGGTGTGACTTCGAGGGAAGGGCCCAAAGTCGCCCACCACGCGTGTAGGGCAAGACCATTGGAACGGTCGCAGAGGAGGAGGGCGCATTGGGAAGAGGCGCTGCAGGAGAGGAAGGGGAAACAGGAGTTGGTATAGGGGCGACAGGGGAAGACGGAGAGGTGGAGACAAGCGGAGAAGAGGAGCATGACGCAGCGGGAGAGACAACAGTGGGAGAGTCACGAGATGGGCTGAGTGAGAGGGCCAATGGAGCCGTGGAGGGAGCTGAGGCCACTGGAGAGCCAGACAACAAAGGATGCTGATCGGACGGGGAAGTGACAGCAGAGACAGAAGGACACCCTGAGAAGGGAGCAGGAGGCCCAGAGGGCAGAAGACCACCCCCACCCCGAACGAGCGGAGTGAGAGGCCTGCCAAAGCGTGGGGTGTCACGCTCAAACAGGTGTTCAAAGAAGAGAGCATCACAAGATTCAATTACCCGGTAGCGAGAAGGACCCCAGAAGCGCCAGGCTTTGGAGAAGGGAGAGACACCAAGAAACACGCATAGGCGACCACGAGGAGCGATTTTACCCTCCCGCTGGTTAGTAGGCACCCAGACTAAAGCAAGGCACCCACACACTCGTACAAGACAAAGGTCAGCGTGATGACCAGTCCAACATTCAAAAGGGGTGACAGTGTGGGGAAGTGGTCCATGCGGAATTCTGTTCCAGACCCAGGTCATGTAGGACATGGCTTCAAAAACAAAGAGAGGAGACTGACCCGAGGCAGAGAGCCAAGAACGAACCCAATCAGCAAGGGTGCGGATCCAGCGCTCGGACACGCCATTTTGGTGAGGCGTGTAGGGGGCAGAGGATTCAAGGCGCACACCGCGATACTTAAGAAAACGGGACATCGGACCAAAGAATTCACCACCACGGTCACTGCGAAAGACACGTAGAGACCGGAGACAAGCCCATTCAGCCTGTGGGAGACAAGACTCAATGACATCCGTGACATCGCTTTTGTGCCGAAGGGCAAAGACCCAGCAGTAGCGAGAGTAGTCATCAGTGAGACACTAGACATAGCGTCCAAGGCCATCCTGGAAATCCTGGGGCAGGGGGCCCATGACATCGGCATGCACCAGATCAAGTGGGTGTGAGGTAGTGGATTCAGAAGTGGAAACGGGTGAGCAGTGCATTTTTCCACTGGCACAGTCAAGACATGTGGACGTGCAAGGAGGCGAGAAAGTGGCAGAGTCAAGGCCATAGGCAGGATGAAGGCGAAGGAGGCGCTGGATAGCAGCAGTATGGATGTGACATAGGCGACGATGTAGGAGGTCCACATGATCAGGGGAAAAAGATGGAGCGACATGAACAAAGGCAGATGCAGCGGAAGGTGAGGGCAACATGAGAGGCACTCGGAACAAGCGATCGCAACGAACACCACGGAGAACAACATGACCAGAGGAGCGAAGAGAGATGGATGCAAGGCCGCGGCTGGACGAGAAGTCCATGCCTTGAGTGTCAAGGGTGGTTACCGAGAGCAGATTGACTTCAAGATCAGGGACAATCAGGACATCGGGGAGGTAAACAGTGCCGCCATGGCCAACAAAGCGGACAACACCGACACCTTCAACAGGGAGGAGCTGACCAGAGCCGGTCCTGACTGAACGTACTGACTGAACAGGCCCAAGTGACACAAAGGAGGACCGACAAGATGTCATGTGATGTGTGGCCCCATAATCAATGATCCAGAGGCCAGATGAGGCACGAGTAGAGGGAAGGACCAAGCATACAGGCACGGTACCACTGGCAGGGGAAGAGACAGACTGTCCAAGGCGTGCGGGTAAGGTATGAGACTGCCAGTGCTCAATCCATGCACCATCATCAGGCAATTCCCCATGCACACCACCAGAGGCAGAACCACGGAGAGTGACATCCGACTCACAAACAGAGACACGAGACTGGCCACTCATACTCTCACCTCCCTGGGAGCGAAGGTGAAGAAGCTTGACCAAGCGACGTTCAAGAGCGTGTTCTTCGTCCCGGCGATCGGTGGAGCGCTCGGAGAGGCGGTCAGATGAGCGGTTGGAGTGGTGGCCATCGTCCCGGGACCAGGGAGGGACAGAGTAGTGGGAGGATGGCGGCCCGTAGTAGGGGGGACCTGACGGTGGTGGTACCAAGCCCCACGGACTAGGGGCAGGCTGCGACGGCTGAAGTGGGGCTAGTGTGGTAGTCAGGGCAGAGGCAGATGAGGAGGATGAGGACGATGAGACTGTGATTACGGCAGCAGCAGAGGAGGCAACAACGCCGGTGTGGGCCCAATGAGCGTGCATGGAGGATGCGAGGCGCGCATCGTCGGGGGGAGCCGGACACTTAGGACCTGAGTGGCCGGTGGCGCCGCAGTTCCAACAAGTGACATCAGCAATCAAGGAACTGGAGCCTCTGCCACCACGTCCGCCTCCACGTCCTTTGCCCCCACGACCACCCCCACAACCGGGATGAGAGCCGTTGCTCCCACCGCGGCCGGCTGCCTGCGTTGAGTGAGTTGAGGCCTGAAGGGTGGAGACGGTGGAGGATGCTGCAGTAGAAGCAGAGGGTGAGGAGGTAATGACAACTGCAATTGCGGCATGATGTAGCCGCTTGTTTTGGAGAGAGTTCCACCAGTCGGTGAGACGTGCAACAGTAAAGTCAAAGAGGGGGCCAGTTCCTGGTGGGGAATCAGCAGGGACGGGTGCAGAAGCAAGGCGTTCAAGTTCTGCCTGGGAGACATGGAGGTACAGGTCAGATAGCTCAAGGATAAGGCCAGCAACGATGGAAAGACATGCGGAGAGAGGTCCTGGTGCAGCCTTGCCCAGGTCACGCAGCAAGCAAAGGCTGCGTGCCCAGTACTCATCTGCTGTCTCGTCTGCCCGCATCTGCAGCGTGTTGAGTTGAACAGTGAGTGCACTTTGGGCAGCATGCCCAGTGAGAGTCTTGCGACGGCGGATGAGTGCATAGGCACCAACTGGGTCAGCAGTGCTGCATTGTAAGTACCGATATCATCAAAGAGACTCTCAAGACCAGTGTTAATGAGGGCCCCCACAGCACGTGCAGCCTCTGTAGGCTGCGGCACAAAAGATGGCTTGGCGGGTGCATAGTACTCCCACAGCAGTTCACCCTGAGCCCACGCACTGAAGCGTGTCTCCCAAAATGTGAAGGTGAGCTTGGAGGTGAACTGCGGCGGAGGTGTTTCAAAGTCCTTCTGTCGCGCTGGTGGGAGAGTACGAACAGAGGCGGTTGCAGCTGTGACAGATGGGGAGGAGGAGTGAGTAGCACCACCAGCAGGTGGTGCTGATGAGCCTGTAGATCCTGACTGATCAGCAGGAAAGGCTGCCACAAAAGCCGACATAGTGCAAAGACGTTCAATAACTAATGCAGCTACTTTTGCGGCTAACTCCTGCTGTGCATCCTTCTCACGATCAAGTTCATCTTGTGCCTTTCGACGCTCAGCCTGTGCTTCGCTAAGAGCGGCCTGGAGGGCCTCAAGCTTGTCATCCGGTCCTGGCATGGTGAGAGTGTAAAAATACTAGTGGAAAACTGCTGTTAAGAATGACGGGAAAGAGGAACAGAGGCTGGGCATGCAGAGTGAGAGACAGTCTCACCAATCTGGTGATGGTGCAGCAGAGTGAAGAGAGGAGCCACCAATGCAGTTGCCGAGGAGGAGAGCACTGCTACCCACCCAGCAAGCGCCACCGTGAGGCAGAGGAGGCCGGTGATAGTGGCTCCAGCCACTGCTGCAGATGCAGATGCAACGAGGACCCCTGTGAAGACGTGTGGAGTCAGCTGTCGTGGAGAACCTGTGGGAGTCAGGACAGTTGCTACGGTGGAGGTGCGGATGGAGCCGACGGCGGCAGCAGTGGCGTCAGCAGCAGATGAAGTTGCTGTGGCGACAGAGGCTACTGCTGTTGTGATCTGAATGACAATGTTTGCGGCGGCCGCTGCAAGCAGTGTGAGAGAGGCTGCTGCGTGAGCGTAGGCTTCCGATGCTCGACTGACAGCAGTTTAAGTGGGTGCTTTGCAGGCACGAGGGGTTGCAACGAAGGTTTCTACGGCCCCTGCTGCTGCGTCAAGCACCGCACCTGCGAAACCGATGGAGTCAGTGTGCACTGGCAGCAACGGGATGACACCCGGGACCTCTGGAGTTGGAGATGGTTCAGCAGAGGTGGCGATAGTAGGGGAGGGACCGGCTGTGGTGTTGGAGGTAGATGCAAATGTGAAGGGTGGAGTGCCGAATCTAGATTGCATGATTGGAGAACGAGGAGGGGACGGTGGCAGGTTGTCTGCCGTGTAAACTTGTCTGTTAATCTCCTCCTCTTGTGTAGCCGCTGCCCTTTCTAAGTCCCCTTAGCAGTAGTTGGAGTTGAGCATGCGAAACCAGATGGGAGTTTCGTTGTCTGGAGGCGTAGGTGGGCAGTGGTCCCTAGGTTCCTCCCACCCGCCGTCAGTGTGACGTGCGGTAGTCCAAGGAGAATCAAGCTCCTCGTCAAGGGGTCCGTCGTGTGGTGGGGAATCCAGGTTGACTGATGAGGCTGCGCACGCAGCTGGAGAAAAGGAGAGTCCAGGTAATGCCCTAGACCCTCAATGAAGGACAGGAAGAGGAACCACAGGTGTTGGATACCCTAGGGTGTCCGCAGGGCAATGCTGAAAGAGATGCCAACTGCGTGCACCTAAGATAGTATGCTACCAGGAGAGAATGAGAAGGGAAAGAGGGATACACGCGGGCAGCCGGCTGCAACAAGATGCAGCCAGGAGCAACGAGAAGGTGAACAGTGCGTACCCACACCGTAGAAGAACTCAAGAGCAGCAAGAAGCAGTTGTAAAGGGGAGTGGGACAGTCAGAGATGTGAGGGCTAGCGGAGACACCGACAGCTCACAGTAATGAAGAGAGGCGGACGATGCCCTTACAACCCATGGACAATCGTGGGGGCGGCCAAGAGCGGCTGCAAAGAGACGGTAGGGTGCAGTGCAAGGGGCCGGGTGAGACGCCGGCCACTGACGTCGAGTAGGGTACTCGCGAGCGAGCGGGGTAGAACCCGCTGGGTCCCTGGAGACGACCACCCGTCGAGAGACATCGAGGGTGGTGAGCGCAGCAACTCAGATGGCTACTGCTAGTTGGCGCGGCGTGGATGTGCGCAATTCCCTCGGGAACAGCAGAAGTGATGCGACGGTGATGGGAGAGGGTGGCTGTAGAATCAAAGGACCAGGATCGCGAAGCAGTGAGAGAGAAAACTCACGTTCTCTGATACCAGTAGTTGCTAGGAAGTTGCATAGGCTGCATAGTCCATGTTTGGTGAGGTAGGAGAACGCAACAACCACCAATAAGCCAGATGCGCCATGGATGCGGTAACTTGCTTGCAAGTCTTACACTCAACCAAGACAAGAGATGGACGGGGAGCGAGCGGGACAAGTACTGGTGAGCACTCACTCACCACGAGCATAGAGCTCGGGTGAGCAAGAGCCGCCACCCGAGGATCGAGCCCGACCTCTCGGCATAACCAAGGGCGGCTACTCTTTGATGCACGGTCAGAACCGGCACGCTGGTCCCCTCTGGATCAGCACCCGGGTTAGAAGCAGCTCCCCCATCACATGCAAAGCAAGACAAGATGATGCAGGGCACGAAAGTGAGAGAGTACGCCCCTAGCATCTACCGCATCACACACATAGAAAACTCATAAAGTCATGCCATGGTCTCATTTGTGTTCATGGTGCTTCCTGGGTCCAGCAGCAGCAGCAGGCTGGAACGCCACTAGCTTCATCCAGAATGACATGTTGGGTGTTTCCCCAGGTGGGACCATTGTTACTCAATCTGCACAGAATGTGTGCAAGATGTGATAGGCAAGAGGGCATAGAGTTATGAGTGGCCGATGAAGTTTCACCAATATGGTCACACCCTCGTTTCTTTTATCACAGCGTCCGCCGCATGTCGCAAACCGCCCCCACCCCTCCCCCCTCGGCCCCCCCCCTCCCCCCCAATATCCGACAAACGCACTAGTTACACTTGGGGGGGTTAGGTTTCATGTTTCTTACTTGCCCAGGTACCTGCTGGGCCCCGCGGTAGCAGAGCCTGGCAGGTCCCCTCTCTTCCATCACACCGTGCGCCGCATGTCGCAATCCCCCCCCCTCCAATATCATGCAAACCCCCTAGTTACAGTGGGGGGTTGGGGGTTTATCTTTCTCGCCCGGGCATCTGCTGGGCCCCGCGGTAGTGGGGCACGGAAGATGCCCTTTCTTTTATCACAGCGAGCGCCACATCTTGCAAACCCCCCCAAACCCTCGACAAACCCCCTAGTTATTATGAGGGGTGTGGCAGAAGAGAGAAAACTAGGCAGCAGGTTGGGG
>SZWC01006787.1:27413-64545 GCA_023375785.1 Penium margaritaceum | reverse complement strand
CCCTCTCTCTCTCTCTCACTCACTCACTCCCACTCTCGCTGAAATGAATCTAGGGCATACAGGCCCATGCTGAATGAGACATGAGCTCTGGTGGTGATCGGGAGGATTGCAGCGTCAAGATTTGGCGTAGTCTTCAATGAATTAGGAATCAAGGAGGGAGGTACAATGAGCCCTACTAAGAGCTTATGTACAGGGGACTGGCGGCTAGCCCACCAGGCTCCGTCATCCCCGTCGCGCCAAAATGCACGAACGGGGAAAACACATGGCAATGCCATGTATATTCCCCGTTCGTGCCTTTTGGCGCGACGGGGATGACGTGTTCTATGCCATGATGGCATAGAACACAAAACCACACGATGGAGGTCTCCTGAGGCATCGGAACAGTCCGCCGAGTGTCTCGACCAACAGGAGAATATGCAATGTACCCCAAACACATCCTAACTCTACTGTGACACTAGCATCAACGTCTAGCCAGACTAAGCAAGTTTAGGCCTCTCGAGACGTCGGAACATGTAACCGGACGTCCGGGTCTCAGCCACATGCAAACTACGTATGTATTATGAGGGGTCAACAAAGACTAGATCAATCAGTGCGGGGTCTCCCGAGGTACCGGTACAGACCACTGTGTACCCGGGTCTGAACCACGAGAGTGCACAACCTATGAGAGACTAGCTAGATCTATGCAGCAGGTTGAGGCAGCAACGTTGTTGATGCAGCGTGCGGGCTTCCACGCTCGTTGCTTAAGTCTGTTGCCCCCTCAGTCGGCTGCTGTAGAGTCTAAGTGTGTGAGCTCTGGGTTTGTTATTCACAAATGCGCACTCCAGTGTTAGCGCCAGAATGCAGCTGAAAACTGGAAGTGACTGATTAGCAATCAAGAATAAACAACAATGGGAGACCACTCCAAGTTCTAGCTCCCCCCCAGCTCTGTAAAGCTTGCTACTCAGATCACCAGCCAATCAGAAAACAACTCTATTTTCAGGCTGGCAGGTTTTCTCGGTGAGGCTTGCCAGACGGTCGACAGCCGAAAACCCGGGCAACATCCGTTTTGCTTGAAAACTGGATCATACCATAATACCAACGCTGCGAATGCAGCCGTGCAGTCAGAAACGACTAGAAAAATAGTAGCAAAGACTTATGACTGCCCGAACCTAGGCAGTGCCTACGCTGGTCCAATGTGCCAAACAGTGTCCCGCAATGTGAAATATGGACCCTAGGCAGAGCATGACGCTGTAGACACAACATCACAGTCAGATCCAGCATCACAAGCATGCAGACTGCCTCTGTGGAGGCAGTGACCGCCAGCGGCTCGACCGCCAAGGAGGCCTGTCGATGGAGCTGAGCACGTCGACGTATGGAGGAGGCTCCAGTGAATTGCGAGTAGGCCTCAGCGTGCGTCGGCTCCACCGGACGACACTTAAGCAGCGTCAAGTCTTGCCGTCAGTCATTTGCACGCCAATGTACACAAGCTAAGACGGCACAACAGAGTAGAATGAGAGACGGGAAAGAACCAACACTCTCCCATGACTCACAGGCGCAGTGCACATGGGCGGGCAGTATCACATGCGACGGACAAACTCCCCCAGGGCACATGAACACGGAAGCGAGGACAAAGGGTGCAACTCACGGACGCACGCCGACTGAACTCATAGCCTTGTTGAACGAGTCGCACTATAGTGCCTTGGTGAAGAAGTGAGCCAACTGTCGTGCTGTCTCAACCCACACAATGCTGATGCTGCCGTCATGCAGCAATGAATGCACATAGTGATACTCAACATTGATCTGCTTTGTGCGTGTATGATGTAGGCCGTCATTGTCGACGATGGCCATGGCACTCTCATTGTCACAATGCAACGTGATGGACGCGGCGGTCTGACGCAACTCCGACAACAGACGACGCTGACACACGCCCTCACATGCGCCTGAACCAAGGGCTATGTACTCAGCCTCAGCAGTGCTGCGTGCAATGCATCCCTACTTGCCACTGCGCTAGGACACCGCTATGCCTCCAACCAGAAAGATCCAGCCTCTGCGGCTCTTACCGTCTGGACTGCCGGCCTAGTCACTGTCGGTGTAGCCCATCGCGACAACAGATGGCTGTCGGCGGAACATGAGACCTCGTCGTGGAGTCGAGACGACATAGCGCAGTACTCGGATCGCAGCCTCGAAGTGGAGGTGATGCGGTTCCTGAGAGAACTGAGCCAGGAGGTTGACGACGAACGTGATGTTTGGACGCGTCGTTGTCACCAGGAACATCAGTGACCCAATGACGCGCAAATACGCAGTCACGTTTACTTGCTCCCCCACCACAGCTGAATCGGAGCTCTTGAGCATCGCCTGACCATTGGGCGACATGGGTGAGGATGCTCTTGGCACGAGGGACGAGTCCTCAGAGAAGCGTCCGGACAGCGTGCGGATGTAGGCAGCCTGATGGACATGTAGTATGCCCGCGGAGCGATTATGCTTAAGCTCCATGCCCAGAAAGACTCGCGCTGGCCCGAGGTTCTTCATCTGGTAGGCGGCGTGCAGTACGTCCTTGACCCACTGGATGGCAGCCGCATCCGGTGATGCAATGAGCAGGTTGTTGACATAGACTGAGACGGCGACCAGGGGCTGGCGGACATGGGCGGGGCAGCCGGCCCTGAGGGGTTGACGTCCACAGACGGGGAAGCCGGCCCTGAGGGGGTAGCGGACATGGACGGGGCAGCTGGCCTTGAGGGGCTGGCGAACACAGATAGGGCAGCCGGCCCTGAGGGGCTGACGTCCACAGACGAGGAAGCTGGCCCTGAAGGGCTGGCGGCCACAGACGCAGAAGCCGGCCCTGAGGGATTGGCGGACACGGCCGGGGCGGCCGGCGAAAGTGGGTCCGTGGAGGCAGGCGATGGACCACCCGGATGCGGGAAGACAGAGGACGTACTCACCACTCCCCCACGCAACTGGAGGAACATCAACGTGCCTGAGCAAACGAGGTCACAGGGAAACAGGTCCTCAAAGAAGAGGGCATCTCGGGACTCCACGCGGCGAGCGGGATCCCAAAATTGCCAGGCTTTCGACTGACGGGAGACGTCGAGGAAGGTGCACGGGCGAATGCGAGGTTTGAGCTTGCCACCCTGGTGTAGGACAGGCAACCAGACGATGGCGACGCAACCCCAGACACGGGCTGGACGCAATTCGGCACGTTCTCCACACCAATGGTGGTATGGGGTGGACTGACGAGGAATGGGTCCATGGGGAATCTGGTTCAGGAACAATGTCATGTAGGTCATGGCCTTGAAGTAGAACCCGTCAGAGGCACAGGATTTGACCCGCTTGGTACGGACGGCGTCGGCCATGGTGCGGTTCCTCCGCTCAGAGACCCCGTTCTAGGCGGGCGTGTAAGGCGCCGACGTCTCATGATGGACACCACGGGAGGCAAGGAAAAGAGTGGTCCTCCCCAGAAAATTGCCCCGGCAATCTGAGCGGAAGCGGCAGAGGGAGCGACCACACTTGTGTTCAGCGCGGATAAGCCAATCCCAAATGGTGGGCACGACGTCGATTTTTTACCGTAGGCAGAAAACCCAGCGATAGCCAGGATAGTCGTCGGTAAGGGTCAGAACGTAACGACCGTGCTTGTAGACAGACTCTGTCGGGAGAGGACCAATGACATCATAGTGGACGAGGTCGAGCGGAGCGGACGCTCGAGATGCAGAGAGGGGGTAGGTGGAGCAGTGCATCTTGCCTTGAGCGTAATCGATGCACTCACTGGGGCACGCTAGAGGAAAGGAGGCTGAGTCAAGACTCGTGGCTGGCTGTGTGCGAAGCATGCTGTCAATAGCAGCACGGTGGACGTGACAGAGGCTGCAATACAGGAGACGCGTGTACTGTGGAGACAATGTGCTGGTGACGAACATGTGACCAGTGTCAGCTGACAAAGAGGAGACAGAGCTGGGATCAGGTAGGCATGGTACATGCCACAAGTTGCCGCGGGCGGTGGCATGCAGGATGACACAACTGGACGGATGCAACGACACAGTGCCCACACCACGTGAATGCAAAACGTCCATGCTCATGCGATCAAGGGAGGTGACAGACAGGAGGCTGAGCTCAAGGCCAGGGACAAAGAGATCATCAGTCAAGAAGATGTCACCCACAGCACCACGGAAACGAACGACGTCGACACCACGAACAGGCAAGACCTGACCAGATCCCGTCCGAACCCTGGTGATATCGGTGACGGGACCAAGCATACTGAAGGCCTCGCGCGAGGCCCTCATGTGATGCATGGCCCCGGAGTCGATGATCTAGGTCTCTAACGGATCCTGGACCGGAGAGGCCAGGTCGCTGACAGTCACATTGTAGTGGGGGAGCAACGCTGACGAAGTGGACGGAGGTAGAAACCGCGAGCGCCAGTCATCTAGCCAGGCAACATCGTCTCAAAGAGGAGTGGGAGAAGAGAGGGCGGCACAAGACGGGACAGGGGGAAATACAGGCTATGTGCGTAGCAATGACTCTGTCATGCAGGGCGGGGAGGAACTGGCAGCGACGCAAATTGTACTTCCTTGGGGAGGAGGGCGAGGAAGTCCGAGCTGGAAAGCAATGAACTACTCCAGCTGGCGCTCGTTGGCGGAGGGGCCGACGGAGTATACCGACTGCGGTGTGATGGTGCTAGAGTCGGGGAAGGGAGAGGAGGAAGCCAGTGACGGAGAAGCGGGTGCGGACAGCTGTGGAGGAAGATGAGGTGGGGCTATCACGAGTGGCGTTGATGTGACAGGAACAGCGGCGGCTACGACGCTGGTGGCAAGGCGGCGCTCGCATTGGCGACACATGGTGGCGATGACACGAGCCTCGTCAGTCGGAAGCGGACACGTGTACCATCCGTGTCCAGACTGGCCACAATTATGGCAAACAAGGTTGGTGCTGCCAGACCCGCTGGTCTGCTACCGAGTGCCCTTGCCCTTCTTGCCCTTCTTCTTCTTCTTGTTTGAGGAGGAGGTGCCGGAGGATGCTGCTGTTGGGGCGGCGATGGTCACTGACGCGACGGCATGAATGGCGACGGTAGGGGAGGCGAGGGACTCCGTGCGAGGGATGTGTGACTCCTGAGAAGCTTCCTCGATGCGGAGGAAGAGCTCGTACGTCCAGGGCATGAGAGTACCCTAGGCGGCCATCACCTCGAGAACGTCCTGGGAGTAGTGGACGAAGGCGTCGGAGGAGTCGGTGGCGCCGCGCTTGATGGTGAGGAGAGCAGAGAGGGGAGGTGGCACGGCGTCTCTGAGGTGGCGGAGTAGGTCCTCTGCACGCTGCCAGTAGGAGGTGACCGTCTCGGTCTCTCCCATGCAAAGGGAGTTGAACTCCCGGAGCAAAAGGCTGGTCTCAGCATCCCTGAACAGGCGATGAGGGCGCGTGAGTACATGCCAGGCCGCTGCTGGGCCAGGGAGGGCTCCGATGGTGAGGTTGCCAAGGAAGGGCTCGAGGGTGAGGCGTGAGGCTAGAGGGGCGACAGGGACGAGAGCATGCACGGCTTGATCGGCATCGTAGACCTGGCCGGCCTGGGTGGAGTCGAAGGGTAGAATGTAGTAGGGCCATAGGCCCTCACCCTGTGACCAGATCCGGAAGCTGAGTTCCTAGCTCCGGAACTGGTCGCTAGCCTAAAGCGGTAACGGTGGGGTTTCGAAGTCCTTTGGCTTGCAGCCGGCACCCAAAGTGGGGCCTAGGACTGACGTCACCGTCTGGTGTTGGCATAGGGTGTATTTCTGTGCCAGGTACTGTGTGGCAAAGGATAGGGCTGGGCTCGCGTATCCTGGCGGGGCAAACGGCGCTTGTTGACGTTGGTGCGGCTGCTGCAGGGGAGGCTGCTGCTGTAGTGGTGGCAGCTGCTGCTCTTGCTACTGCGGCTACTTCGACGAGGGGGGTGACGGCAGCTTTAGTACTGCGAGCTGCTGTGTCAGAGCTGTGAGCTGCTGCTGAAGAGCGGCGAGCGGATCTGTCGAGGTAGAAGGATTGACGAAAGATTGTGCAGGGTGACATTGCTGCTACTAGTCTTGCTATTACTGCTGCTCCTGCTGCTGCTACTGCTGCTGCTGCTGTTGTTGCTGCAGCAGCTGCTGTTGCTACTGCCGTTGCTGCTGCTGCTATAGCTACTGCTACAAGAAAGAGGGACGAGCCCCCCCCCCATCAGAGGAGGATCCCTCCCCGCTAGGACTAGAGGGCATTTTTTTGGGATGATGATGTCAGCAGTAACATCAGCAATGACGTCAGTTGAACGGCTGCTGACGGCAGTAACGTCTGTTGCTGAGGCCGCTGCTGCTACAACTTCTATTGCTGCTTCTACAGATGGGGCAATTGCTGTTGAAGCAACAGCTATTGCTGCTGCTGTTGTTGTTGATGTAACTGCTACTACTAGAGTTGCTGCTGCTGGAGTAGTTGCTGCTGCTTCTGCTGATGCTGCTGCTACTGCTGCGAGTTGCTGCGGCTGCTTCAGTAGCTAAGGTAGCTGTTAACGGGGTGGGGGATTTTTTTCCGGTGTGGTTTTTTTTCTTTCTGCTCAGCAAGCTTGCTGCTCGCTGTGGGTAGCGGGCAGCGAGTTGCGGGCTCGCTGCTTGCTGCTAGCAGCCCGTTGCTCGTAGCGAGCAACGAGCTCACTGCCTGCAACGCGGTTCTCGCAATGAGCTGCGGGCACCGGGCAGCAGCAGCTTGCTACAGCTGCTTCTTCTACAACCGGATTCTACTGTTGCTGTTGCTGGCCGCCGCTGCTGCTTGCCACCGTGGGATGCTGCTACTGCAAGCTGCTGCGAGCTACTACTGCTGACAGATGCTATTGCTGCATGCAGCTGCGACTTGCTACTGCTGCCACCGCTCGCTGCAGTTGCCTGCCATTGCTGCTGCTGCAGGCTGCTGTTGCTGCTTGCTGGTGCCAGTCACTACACCTGGGTGACGTGCGTCGTCGTCCGTTGATGTCAGATGTGGCTTGCCGCTCACCTCCTTGCATCAAGCGTGGGGGTCAGTGCTGTCTGGAAAAATCCGGTAGCATTTCCCTTGGCCCAGCGGCCGTGGGAAAACATCTGACGCCACCACCAGGCGGGTCAATGCTGCCAGAAAAAATCCGGTAGCATTTCCCCTGCACTGGCGTGTATGGGGGTTTGCCTGCGTTGTCTGGCACCTCTACTCCAGTCTGTGTTGTTGCTGCTTCACTCTGGCTCTGATACCAAGGTAGAATCTATGCAGCAGGTTGAGGCAGTAGCGTTGTTGATGCAGCGTGCGGGCTTCCAAGCTCGTTGCTTAAGTCTGCTGCCCCCATAGTCTGCTGCTCTAGAGCCCAAGTCTATGGGCTCTGGGTTTGTTACTCAGAGATGCGCGCACCAGTGTTAGCACCAGAAAGCAGCTAAAAGCTGGAAGTGATTGATTGGCAATCAAGAATAAACAACAATGGGAGACCCTTCCAAGTTATAGCTCCCCCCCAGCTCTGTAGAGCTTGTTACTCAGATCACGAGCCAATTAGAAAACAACTCTGTTTTCAAGCTGGCAGGTTTTCTCGGTGAGGCTTGCCAGACGGCCGACAGCCCAAAACCCGGGCATCATCCATTTTGCCTGAAAACTGGACCATACCATAATACCAATGCTGCAAACGCAGCATCACAAGCACACAGACTACCTCTGCGGAGACAGTGACCACCGGCGGCTCGACCGCTAAGGAGGCCTGCCGATGGAGCTGAGCACGTTGACGTATGGAGGAGGCTCCAACGAACTGCGAGTAGGCCTCAGCGTGCATCGGCTCCACCGGACGGCACTCCAGCGACGTCAAGTCTCGCCGTCAGTCATCTGCACACCAATGTACACAAGCCGGGAGGACACAACAGAGTACAATTAGAGACGCAAAAAAACCAACAAGACTTTGCGACAAATTTCTCTGGGGTCTCTCGGAACACTAGCACAAACCACCTAGTGCCCGAGTCTCGACCACCGAGAAAATTCTGTCAAACATGTATGGGTGAACAATGCGACTAGAATGCAACACACATGCCACAGAAGGAGTAATGTAGCTGTTGGAGAACCATCAGCACAAACTCGGAGGTGTCAGAAACCGGCCCCCGGGTAGTGGCAGCTCCAACGTGTCCTGACGGGTCTGCACTAGGTGTTCACGGCTTTCTGTTTGGGCATGCGGGTTATGAGTCTAAGTGTGAGCTATCTGATCGCCTCACGCTATGTTTCTTGGAGTGGAAGGGAGTTGTGCGACAGTCACTTTTGCGAAGGTAATGACGTCGTTTTGCATTAGGCTTTTATTAACATGGACATAATCTGAACATTTGTAGGGCTATTCATGAGCTCTCTTATGCACCAAACCATGCGCGATTCGAATAACCGTAGCTCTAGCTACGTCAGCCAAAGCACTGTACCTCAATCCAGCCGCTTAGTCGGCGGCGCGCACCATGTTGCCCATCGAGGTGCCCTCACACATCAAGGACCCATCAAATCGTCATTCCGCAGGTGCAAATGTCCCTATACATAGTGGCGGTGTCCCTCATGCCTTGAATCTTAATGTTCCCGAGTGGGCATTTATGTTACTACACAAACAGCCCACCGCGTCGCAAAGACTGCAATATTCACTCCGATGGACGAGGGCAAGTTGGCCAACTGTCCCGGCCTGAGTGGATATTCTTGAACCTTCTGATAGCTTCAACCACTCTTGCGAACCTACAAACAGAAGTGCCACGGCCTTTTGGTCAACTTCTTGTCGCATCTCAAGGAATATGCATTTACAAACATGCATCATGCATCTTGACCGTCGATTCTCAAAGACCTCAAGCTTATCGGTGGACCTTCTCAAATCCGACCACTCACAACGCAACTCCGCACGCGTCGCTTGACATTCGACCCAACGACCCCGACTATGCTTCATTCGTAGCTCGACACTTGTATGTATGCTTTTGATCATTTCTACACTTGTCTTCAAATTACACTTACCGCTAATTATGAATTGCTTAAGTGTCCCAAATTCGGATTTTGCCTTGCAACTTCTACCTGTTCACCATTCACGCTCCGTTCGGCGTAACACATGTCTCCCTCGTTACTAGTCCGATTCCGGTGAAACAACTTCTACCGGATTTAGCGACTTGTCAACTTGTAGGGGCAATCCTCTATTTTAGGATCCGAGCAATCCTCAAGCTGCTAGATCCAACTACAAGGAATTTCCTCTCTCTGGCGGCTCGTTGGCGCTTCCCGGAGCCGCACTTGGGCATGCAGAAGGGCAAATGTTCTACAATCTCCCCATTGCACTTGCCATGCCCGCTGCTCCTTCCTACTCTCCCCCATCTTCCACTGCGCCCTCCAGCCCATCATAGCTGGCCATCCCAAACCCGGCCATGCTCATTGCGTGCTGGTCCGCGAGTTGCGCTTTGGTCAAGCAATCCGCAAGCATGTTGTGCGTGCTGCAGTGCTAGATCAGCACCTGCCCCTTTTCAACCATGTCCCGTGCGTCGTGATAATGCACGTCAATGTGCTTCGCCCTCCTATGCTGCGTCGGGTTGCTGGTCAGCGAGATAGCGCCCTTGTTATCCTCTTGCGCCACCGTTGGTCCTTGCTGTGCCACGCACAGGTCCCCTAGCAACTTGTGGAGCCACACCGCCTCCTTGACCGCCTCGGCCAACGCGATTTACTGTGCTTCCACTGTGGAGGTGGCAACGCTATCGTGCATCCTATTGCACCATGAGACTGCTGCACCAGCGAGGAAGAACACGTAGCTGGATGTGGACTTCCGCTTGTCCACATCGCCAGCGTAGTCTGCATCCATGGAGCAGACTAGACGCAAAGGGTCTGAACGCCCTTTTGCGTCAGACCTAAGCACGCGTGCCACTTCGCCTGCGCATAGCGGAGGATGCGCTTGACCGCCTGCCAGTGTAGTGGCCTTGGATCGGCCACGTATCTTCTCACTTGGCCTACTGCGTAGGCCAAGTCCGGTCGAGTCGCCACCATGTCATTCATGAGGCTGCCCACCGTTGATTGGTAGGACATCCCTACCATATCATCCGGTTTATCTTTTGTCTACGGCGCCATTGCCGTACTCAGTTCTTCGGTCGTGGAGACCGCACTGCCAACTGGTTTGCAGTCCTCCATGTAGTAGCGCTTTAGCACCTCGGCCACGTGTTTGACCTGCCCCAGCTCAAGCCTGCCTATCCTCCGGTTCCGTATGATGCTTACCCCGAGGTAGTACTCCAGCTCCCCCATGCTTGACATCTAGAATCTGCTCCTGAGCTTCTATTTCAGCTGCTGTAGGCTCGGCATATCCGTCAAGCACAAAATAAGGTCGTCCACATAGATTGCAACAATCTGATGGATTTGCTTGTCACGCCGCACGTACACGCTGTGATCCGACTTGCAGCACTTGAAGTCAAGTTGCGCCACAAAGCTGTCCATCTGTTGGTACCAACATCTGGGCGATTGTTTTAACCCGTACAAGGACTTCTGCACCTTGTACGCCTTGCCCTCTGGCGCCTCCACCCTCTCTGGTACCTCTATGTACATCTCTTTGTCTATGATGCCATTGAGGGAGGCCGTCTTTAAGTCCATTTGGTGGAGCTCCATGGCCTTCATGGCCGTCATTGCAAGGATCGCCCGGATGCTTTTGAAATTGGAGACGGGAGCGAACGTCTCATCATAGTGCTCGCCCTTACGCTGTGTGTATCCCTTTGCCACCAGCCGCACCTTGTATTTGTCAATCACACATTTATTTGTAAACTTGGTCTTGAAGACCCACATTGAGCCGATGACCTTGGCATCTTTCGGCCTGTCTACCAGCACCCACACATTGTTTTCCGTGATGGACGCCAGCTCAGATTTTATGCCTGCGTCCCTTTGATTCCCTTCAGGCTGCACAAGTGCCTCATGCACGGTAGTCAGCTCCGTTGATGTAGCTAGCATGCACCGCGTCATGCCGCTACATCGACCAGTACTTACGTTGAAACGCTTTCCCGCTTTCCGCTACCTCCCGTTGCGGCGCGACAGTTTTGGTGGCATATCATCGCTCTACTGCGATCCCTCTGACTCTGCATGATCCGGTGAATCATCAAACGGATGGCTCCTCAAGGATCTCTCCCGCTCCGGCAAAACATCGCTCAAACGGCCGACGCATCCAATTGATTTTCCACTGATGCCCGATGCGTAATCCACCCAGAGTGCGTGCCTTGGTACCCTTGGTGCCTCACCTGTTGGATCCTTCTGGTGTATCTCCTGATCAGCTTCATTGTCATCGGAGTCCTCCACGTCAGCTGCCACCGCTAGTGCACCTTCGTGCTCTCATGCCACATCCTCAACTTTGGCGTCCACTGGCTCCTTCTCGTAGACAAGGAGCTGGAACTACTCCCCGTCTTTAGAGAGGCCACCATTCCCACGTCATTGCTGTTGATGTAACTATGCTGCTCGTCAAACTCAACATCTTGGCTGTGGATTACCTCCTCCTTGCCCATGTTGTAGAGCCGGTACGCCTTATGCGCGCTCTCATAACCAAGGAAGAGATACGGCTTTGCCCGGGGCTCTAGCTTGCTCAGGTGGTGCTACGCAGGCTGCACCATCGCGTGCGCCTTGCATCCGAACACTTTCAGGTGTGCCACACTTTGCTTGCATCCGCTCCAAACCTCTTGTGGCGTCTTCCAGCCCCTCTTCCCCTTCGGTACTATTGTAGGAGTGAGGTTGATGGTGTAGCTTGCCGTACGCACATCTTCCGCCCGGAAGCTTCACGACAATTCCACATCCACCAACATGGTCAGTACCATGTTCAGCGGCGTCTGGTTTGCCCACTCCGCCATGCCATGTGACTGAGGCTAATACAGCGTAGTCTGTTCCCATTTTATGCACGACTGCTTCATCCACCGGCTAAAGCCCACGTACTCTCCGCCGTTGTTGCTGCGTAGCACTCTGAACTTCTGGTCAGTCTGTCTCCACCACGATGACATACTCCTTTAGCCGGTTGAGGACCTCGCCTTTCCGCTCCATGAAGTATACGTAGAGTTTTTTGCTGTAGTCATCAATGAAGGTGACAAAGTAATGCACGCTGCTCTTTGACGCTGTCTTGAATGGTCCGCACACATCACGGTGCATGAGCTCCAGTAGGTCAGAGACACGATTCACGTTCTTGTTGAACGGTTTGCGTCGTGCCTTGCTGCAAATGCAAGGCTGATACTTTTTGTGCTTTGCTGCATCCGTGGTCTCTTGTGCATTGTTTATGACGAGGCCGCATACTTGCTCGCGCTTTGCCATATCCTTCACGACTACGAGTGAGGAATGCCCCAATCGTTGATGCCCGAGCTCCCCCTCCTTTGGCCAGGTTGAAGGTGCGTTCCTGCAAGTCTGCTGAATTTGTCGCCGTGGGGATCACCTTGGTCTCCACGATGTAGAGGCCTCCCTTGCGCTTAGCCTCCAGCATGGGCTCGCCACCACCATCCTTCCGCACGACTGGCCCGTTTCTCCTGAAGAACGTCTCGTATCCCTTGTCCTTCAACTAGCTGACACTTAGAATGTTAGCCAAGCGGAGTACGTGCTGCACATCCTTGATGATGCACTGCACCTGTTTCCCACCAACCACCACCTCTACATCCACATCTCCTTGGCCAGCCGCCGGCTCGACCTTGTCGTTCGTGACAACGATAGATTTGTTGGACTTGGTGCAGTTGACGAACCCGACCTTCTCCATCTGCGTATGCTTCTCTGCTCTGGAGTCAAGGCATTGCCGGTTGGCTTTCTTGAGGTAGTGGTTTTGAGTTCGGTTAAGGAGCCCCTTCTTGCCTTTGGCATCCTTGCCACCGGCCTTTCCCTCCTCGGTGCACTCACAGGCCCAATGGCCCTTCTTGCCGCAGTTACAGCACACACCCTTCTTGGCACCCTTCTTGTTGCCGCCATGTCCGCCATCTCTTTTGCCACCGCTTTTACCACCAAGCATTTTGGCGATGAGGGCCAATGTGGAAGACGAGGACTCCCTTTAGCTTTGTCTTAGTGCCTCATTGTGAATGTACTATGCGAATGCGCCATAGGTGAGCTTGTACTCTACCCATCCTTCCAATACTGTATTGAGAGGGCTCCAACTGGTAGGAAGGGCCATGAGGAGGGCCATCGCCTGCAGCTGCGTGTGGATCTTCCACCCTAGGCGGGCGACTAGATCTGCTGCATGGGGGAGATGAAATCATCTCCCTCCTCGATTCTCACCGTCAGGAGTTGCTTCATTGCAAAGATTTTATTCGCAAACGACTTGGATTGATGGATGACGCAGAGTTTTTGCCAAGGCTCGGCTGCTGGCTTGCAGCCCTGGAAGTAACCCCACTACGATTCAGCCGTCCCAGAGTAGCATGAGTACCTCTGTGTTCTTCTTTGCAAAGGCCTCTTTCTCCGCTTCGCTGTCGCTGTCGCTGTCGCTTCGTCAAGGACTTCCGTTCCCTTCATGACCTCCACCAACCCCTTATGATCGAGGTACGACTCAAAGTGCCACCTCCAAAGCCCGAAGCTAGGGCCACCTGCATGCTTTTGGATGGGTTGCGTCTCCTTCTGCACCATTTGCAACGTCTTTCAATCCGGGACCTCAGAGCTTGACGCCGATGTCGTCCTGGACGACAATCCCGTCCGCCGCAAAAACCATGAGGGATTTTCAGAATGGTTAGGACCGTGGGCCCATGACCCTTTGTCAGAAACCGGCTCCCAGGTGGTGACAATTCCAACGTGTCCTGACGGATCTGCACTTCATGGCTTTCTTTTTTGGCGTGTGGGTTCTGAGTCTAAGCGTGAGCTTTCTTTTCGCCTCACGCTATGTTTCTGGGAGTGGTAGGGAGTTGTGAGACAGTCACTTCTGCTTAGGGAACAATGCACTTTTGCATTTGTAAATTAACATGGACATGATATGAACATTTGTAGGACTAGTCATGAGCTCTCCAATGCACCAAATCGTGCGCGGTTTGGATCACCGTAGCTCTCGCTACGTCAGCCGAAGCACTACACCCCAATCCAGCCGCTCAGTCGGAAGCGCACACCATGTCGTCCATTGAGGTGTCCTCACACATCAAGGACCCATAAAAATGCCATTATGGAGGGGCAGATATCCCTACACGTAGTGGCGGTGCCCCTCGTGCCTTTGGGGTCTGTTTTGATGAGTTAATTATCAAGTTTGGTGATGGGGATTGATGTGGGTCGAAACCTGTTCGCGGATCTGCAATCGGAATTTTGACCATCCCCAAGCAATAGAACGTATTATTGAGCTGCCCTTCCGAAGCAAAATCCCCAGATGGACATTTGTTTCCTGGTCCGGTCGATTATTCACTGGCAGTCAAACCGCGGCCGACTCCTAGAGCCGACATGCACACCCCAACTTTGGTAGCCCATATCTCCCTCGTTACTTGTCTGATTTTGGTGAAATAACTTCCACTGGATTTAGCAAGATGTCAGATTTCATGGGCAGTCATCCATTTTAGAGTCTGAGCAATCCTCAAGCCGCTAGATCCAATTGCAAGGAATTTCCTCTCTCTGGCGACTTGTCGGCGCCTCCCCGCGCCGCACTTGGGCATGCAGAAGGGTACATCTTCAATATGCGGCTCTTGCTACACAAGACTGTATGACAGTCAGACAAGTCAAATCCCATACACCAACTCTCACTTTGAGTTGCAAGAGTTGTCGACCAAGTACTAGCTGAGAAGGTACAAATGCACCCCCGCGACGAGACGGTTCTAGGATTATGAGCGCCAACACCAATGTGCTAGGATAGATCTGTTCCCCCTCCATGTAGAAGGCTGTGAATATGTTTCCTGTAGATAACATTTCATCCTCCTTTGGCTCAAACGATCATGGGAAGAACAATCCAATGATGACTACATTTGATAGTAGCTGGAGATGTGAATATGTCATCAAAGAAATGATGATGAGGTTACAATGGCTACCATGTGCACAACTCGCTCATGCACTGTCTAATGCCTGTCACTCACCACATGGAAGCTGCCCAAGATCCCAGCTGGCAGGATCCTGGATATCACTCTCATCAGAATCAGAAGGTGTACGAGTGGAGAAGACGATGTCGAATGCTCCATGGCTGAGAGAGGAGAGAGAGGTTGAATCCCCCAATCTGGGACATGCCAGAGGCATCTCCCAAAGCTCTGAAGCAGTACAGGTGGAGAGGGTGGTGGTGGAAGGCTTTAGAGTGGAGGGTGGAGACGAAGTTGGATATGTATGTGTGGAACTTGCTCCAGTAGTCGGTACAACAACTTCACACTTCAATGTGTGTAGATGCTCCTGTGCTACAACCAACCCACCCTGGAGAAGAGAGGCATGCTCACGCATCTCGGCATGATCCTCTTGAGTTACTATGCAAAGCTCAAACTCAAAATCCTCAAGCACTGCTAACACCTCACTATAGGTGATAGAAAAGGAGTCTACCACTCAGCATAGCACCTCAACCTCTATCTCTACTCTCCGAAACTGGGTAACCATAAGTGTCATGTCTCCTAAAGAGGCACCTCTCCACATGTCCTGGGGCTGAGAAAGATGGTCAACGAAGGAACTTGGAGAAGTTTCATGCTCTGAGAGAAGAGATGTGCAGGGCTCAGAGGAAGAGAAGGATAGTACACATGCAAGGGACAAGTGTTAATCCATTTCCTCTATCTTTCTCACACATGTGTCCTCGGGTGTGCAGGGCATGGTGATCCCGAGATCAGTGGAGACTCACGCTGAGACCACATACTCTTGAAGGATTGTGCAATCAGACCGTCCTCAGGCTACGTGACTCCTCTCAATGTGGTCCCATGCCCTCCACCCACATCGGCCGCTCCACTCTTCTCCCATCGACATCGAAGACTCAAGTTTGATTCCATAGTTGATTGATCTTGCTTTATTAGAATTCATCTACTGTGCTGGTGCATCATGTTACTCAGCTCAGGACCCGGATTTGCTTGTGTGTGTGTGTGTGTGTGTGTGTGTGTGTGTGTGTGTGTGTGTGTGTGTGTGTGTGTGTGTGTGTGTGTGTGTGGGTGTGTGTGTTTCGTTAGGTACCTAGCTTTAACATGGCATACAGGAAGTTTAGGAAGGATTAACATCAAGGGCGAGTTCACCTTCGGCCAAGGCAGCAAGCGAGCGAGCAAGGCAAGCTTCGCTCACTCGCTCGCTTGCCGGAACGCTGGCCACATGAGACTCGAAATTCGAGCCTCGCTCCCCCCCTCTCTTACTCGCTACCCTTAGACACTAAGTTTTTTTTTGGAAACTGACGCCATGGATTTTCAAGGCAAGTGCACTCTTACGTCCATCTTTCGACGTGATTCCAGTTGCATTTGAAAGGTAGTGAGTCTCTCATGGTATCAAAGCTCAGTCGATGGCCAGAAGTTGCAAAAGCCAACAGATCTAGGCTCATGAAGCTGGCGGCTGCGAGGAAACTAGGGGAAAATGTCGACCCCCAAAGGGCCGACGCGGCCTGGAGTGCCTAAGGACATTCTGCGCACGACTAGTGCATGGTCATTGTGGTCGCCCAGGGTTGTAGATGCTACTAGAGCAATGCTATAGAGAGAGGAGTGAAGAGGTGAAGAGAGGGAAGAATGGGGCGACGGAAGGGAAGCCGCCAGCCCTCTCTACGGATGGTCAGGGGGCAAGAGAGCTAGCCCAGGCCAAGTCCAGGTACCAGTGCGGAGGAGCTAGGAGACATTTGCTGAAAGCACAATGTCGGAGCCGCAAGGAAGCAATGGGGACCGCGCTGACGGTGACGGTCGTCCAAGTGCCAATGAGGGTCGTTCCACCGGCGGCCAGGGAACCGCCTCAGCAGCGGTGACGTGGCAGGACATCGACCGACTCGGTTTTCATCGCGACCTCACACCGCCCGTGCTTGGGACCCGTGACTTCCTCACATGGAAGGAGCTGTTTTCTTCAGGGGCTAAGGAGCACGGACTCGAGGATTGCTTCCTTGAGTTCCCTACTGTAGAAACTAGTGACAGGACGCTGCTGATAGCCTGCAATGCCCTTGTGAGGGCTCTGCCCGACCCGCAAGGATACTCCCTTCGACAATTTCGTCAAGGGGGCGGGGGAGAGGATCTCGCCGACCCCCGGAGTGGCGCTGCCCGGCCGTATGAAGCCTGGAAGCATCTGCTGAAGCAGCAGGAAGAGCAAGGGATGGCGCTGCTAGTGACCCTTCGAGACAACTTGCGCACGCTCTACCCCAAACCTGGCGCACCGGTGTCGGACTACTGGGACGAAGCAATGGATCTGCGACAGTGCATTGTGGGGCTGGGGGCATCATGCTCGGTTCTCAAGTGCCTCGACACGGTGCTCCTCCACCTTGGAGAAGCCTACAAGGATTTTTGACGAAACTTCTTCCGCCGCACTCCGGTTGCAGAGGTCGAAAACATAGACCTCAAAGTTGTCTACAGGCAGCTTCAGAAATATGAGGACATCCTCAAAGGAGAGAAACGTGATTCCAGTGTAGCGACCCCCACCGCCTACACCCACCAGTCTGCAGTGGCGGCGGCCACGCAGGGGGTGCCACCACTGCACAGAGGTGGGGCACCGATAGCCGTCATTCTCAAGGGGGTGGAGGACAAGCATGTGGTTGCGACCGCAACTTTGGAGGTTGTACTTGTAGCTATTGCGGTCAGGCAGACCACTCACGGTGCTCTTGTCCCATTCTTTAGCATCGGATGTTGGAGCAAGATCAGCGACAGCAGCAGCCCTAGTACGCCCAGCGGTAGCAGCAGCAGAAGCAACAGCAGTGGCTGCAGCCTCTGATCCCAGCACCAGCACAGTCGTACCTGCAGGGCGGGTATGGAGTACAACCCTGCATGCATGCACCAGTTGCAGCAGTGACCTACAGTGCACCACCATAGCTTCCGATCTCACAGGTAATTCTCTCAGGACCACAGCTGTTTCCACCACCACCGTACCCGGTGTTGTACGCACCTCCTCCCCTGCTCCCAGAGGCGACTCCACCTCCAGCCTGGGCAGTCCGCGCATGGGAGCAGAAATGGACAACCACAGTTAGAGGGGCTGCTCCAGAATCAGTGTGGCCGCCATCTAAGGAGCTGATCCCAATCGCACCACCGACAGCACCAGCAGCAGCAGGTCAGAAGTTAGGAAGCACGCATGTCACTACCTGACACGCCCTACCCATGCATGAGTGGTTGGATGACACTGCAGCATCACATCACATGTCGCCGCATCGTCAGTTGTTTGTGTCACTGTATGCTGCGCATGATATTGATGGGGTGCATATGGGATCTGGGGAAGTTCTGCGGGTGGAAGGTGTGGGCACGATTACATTGCAAGCGCCGGGAGGGCGATATGGCTGACTGGCGTGTTGTATGTACCCGGACTGAAGGTGAACTTGTTGTTTGGGGGTCAACTTGATTGTCAAGCTGGCATGTCCGGACGTACGCAGAGTCAGCGATGTTTGTTCTTTGATGGTAGTGGATCATTGCTGGTAGACGGGCCACTGCATGCTGACATGCTCTACAGGCTCACACTGTTCCCATGCATTGGGTCTCCACACCCACAACTGCACATCATGACTGGCACAGATGTACATCACACTGATCTGCTGCACAGGATTCTTGCACACATCAACAAGGAACTGGTGACAGAGCTGGTCAAACACACACCGGCGCATGGATTGACACCTGTAGACAGCTCACACGGACTCAAGAACAATACTTGTCTTGAATGCCATGAAGGGAAGTCACACAGACAAACCTTTCCCAAGTCTGAACACGACAGCATCTCCCCACTGGAGTTGGTACATGCAGACCTAACTGGACCCATGCCTCTCCCCTCCCTCCAGTATGGAGCACAATACATACTGACATTGACTGATCGCTACAGCCCCTTTCGCTGGGAATTTTTGCTTCCCACAAAGGCTGATGCCCAGCGTGCCATCGCTGAATGGATACCCTATGTTGAATGTCAAATTGGGTGTAGCCTCAAGGTACTTTGTATGGATAGAGGGGGTGAATTCTTGGGCACACTGACCGCAGAACTGAAAGGAAGAGGCACCAAACCACTGCCCCTTACACCCCTCTACAGAGCGGTGTCGCTTAGCGGTGGCACCGTACGTTGGGAGATGCACTGCATACGCTTTTGACTGAATCTGGTCTCACCATTGGGTTTTGGGAAGAGGCAGTGCAGTACATCACTTGGGTGTGGAACAGGATATCCCAAGGTCCAGTGCCAAAATTGGTCACACTGTGGGAACAATGGTTCCAAGAACGAGCAGACTTGCGACCAGCGAGAGTCTGGGGAACCATGGTTTGTGTGTGGCTTCGAGAACAACAGCAACCACACAAGCTGAGCCCTAGAGGAAAGTGGTGCATTTTTGTTGGAGTGTCCCATGCCTCCAAGGCATGGAGATTTTTGGACTTGGTCAGTCACTGTTTTCTGGAGAGTCGGGACGTGTCCTTCCTGGAGCACATGCCATACAAGGTATTCCTCACCCTCAGGCATGTCCCACGGCTCTCTGTACCCCAGCACTACCTCGAGCACGTAAGTGTACCTGTCTTCACTCCTCAAAGGACAGCACCCAAACAAAAGGCTCCTGCACCCACTCCCGCACCACAGACAGGTTCTCCTGTTCCCATAGACTTACTAACCCCCACAGATCTTGAGACTACAAGCTCAGAGGTTTCCCAGAGCCAGAGCGCCCTTTCCCCTCCTGGTCTGCAACCTTTGAGCTCTGCTGAACCGTCAAGTCAGATCAAGGAACCTGCCTCGGTGGAGCCGCGCAGGTCCTCTAGAAACCTGTCTCGGGTGAACTACAAAAAGTTCTACAATGTGGTCAGCACACATTCTCCTCAAGTGGAGCAGAATGAACCGACCACCCTTGCTAAAGCAAGGGGGCGCCCTGTTGCAAGAGAATGGAAACAAGCCATGGCTCATGAAATCAACGCTCAGCTGGAGCACAAGGTCGCAAGGCCATCGACATGAAATGGATCTTCAAGCTCAAGAGAAACCTGGCAGGCATGATAGACAAATGCAAAGCCAGGTTGGTAGCCAAGGGATTCCATCAAATCCCCGGGCAGGATTTAACTGACACGTATGCACCAGTTGGAAAACACACAAGTAACCACATCTTGCTGGGGATTGCAGTTCTTGAGGATTGGGAAGTGCATAAAATGGATGTGAAAGATTTGTTCCTCGATGGACGACTGGAAGAAGAACTTTATGTACGGCAACCAGAAGGGTTTGAGGACGGGACAGACAGAGTGTGGCTGCTCCTTAAAGCTCTCTATGGCTTGAAGCAGGCACCAAGGTGTTGGAACAAAGAAATCAAACGCACATTGAACGAAGGTGGGTTCACCCAAAGCATGTCTGATCCCTCTCTTTTCCTGAGCTGGACAGAAAAGGGACTGGTTGCCCTCTTTGTCTCTGTGGATGACTTGCTCATTCTTTCCCCTTCTCTCACTCATTTGTCCGAAACTAAAGCACTGCTCACTACACACTACCGCATGACAGACCTTGGAGAGGCACATGACTTCTTGGGTATGACCATAACACGGGACCGCAAGGCACGCACCCTCTCCCTACATCAAGGACGATTCATCGCTCATCTCACTGCACGCTTTGCACACCTCGTACGGCATCTTCCTCGACAATGCGCACCCATGACTCTGGATGTCTATGCATACTTACTGGATGCAAAAACCACTGACTACGGACCCGACACTGACCCCACACTATACAGACAGATACTTGGCAGCCTGAGCTATCTAGCCACTACCAAACGGATGGACATAGCCTGCACAGTCAACACGCAAATATTGACACAGTCATAGACACATGTGTGACCATGGGAACCGATGCTTGCATAGAAGCAGGTGTGACTGTGGGAATAGCTGGAGGTGTGACCACAGAGACAGATGCAAAAATAGATGCGGGTTCGATCGCGGAGACCAATGAGGCCATAGGCCAAACTGCCACAATGACGCGATCGTTATTGGCCAGCTACTGAATTGTAGGTGGGGTGGGCCGGACGGACCCACCTTCTTGCATAGACTCTCCCATCCATCGGGAATCCAAATATGTGCAAGCACGGTTGGCAACCATGGAAAGAATGCGAGAGAGGTCCCTGTGAGAGCCTCAAAGAAGAGGGTGTCCCGGGACTCAACAATCTACTGACGAACGGAGTCCCAAAAGTGCCAGGCCTTTGACCTCACGGCAATGTTAAGAAGGGCACACATGTGATCATCCATGGCGACCTCAGAATCCTGCTGAACCTTAGTGCACAAGATGCAAGCCAGAACATCCTAGACATGCACAAGCCGAAGGTCGGCACGATGGCCGAACGAGAGTTTGTACGGTGTGGCATGGTCTGGCAGAGGACCATGAGAGAGGTGGTTCTAGACGTGATGTAGAAGAACCCCTCAAAAGCAAAGGACTCTGAGAGACCGCACTCTGATCACATGGCATGGAACGCATCCTCCATGGTGTAGTTCTAACGCTCAGACACACTGTTGTGCTGGGATACGGCTAGGATGGAAAGCTCGTTAAAAGCACCATGCTCCACAAAGAACGTGTCCATCTCATCAAGGAAATTCCCACCGTGGTCCGACCGGAACGTGTGGGAAGTAGGACGTGATGAACCCTGAGCAATGACCAGCCACCGGGATTTGTACATTGTTGTACATGATTTTAGGAAGTTGTACAAAGAGTTAGGGAGTTGTACGGAGTTGTATGGGGTTCCACATTGCTATACAGAGTTGTATAGAGTTGCACAGAGCTGTACAAAGGTGAATAGAGTTGTACGGAGCTGTATGGAGCTGTACGGAGTTTTACGGAGTTGTATAGAATCACACAGATTTGTGCAGATTTGAAATTTTTATGGAGTTGTATAGAATGAAATGGAGTTGTGCACAGTTTCTTAGAGTTTTACGGAGTTGTAGGGAGTTGTACGAAGTTAAACGGTATTGTGTGGAGTTGTGTGGAGGTGTATGGAGTCATACAGAATCATACATAGTTGTACGGATTTTTTTGGAGCTCTTCAATGTTTACTGGGTTGTTCGGAGTTGTATATAGATGTAAGGATTTATGCAGAGTTGTATTAAGTTCTACAAAGTTAAACAAATTGTACACATTTGTATGGAGCTGTACTGAGTTATACAGAATTATACAGAGTTGTAAGAAATTGTATAAAGCTATATAGAGGTATACAGAGGTGTACAGAGTTGTTCTTAGTTGTTTAAGATTGTATGGATTTTTATGGAGTTTTGCACAGTTATCCAAACTTTTTCGCAATTATATGAAAGTATACAATGCTACATGGAAATGTGCAGTTTTTTTCAATGTTGTACTGAACTGTACGAAGTCATACAAATTGTATGGAGTTTTACGAAAATGCACAAAGTTGAACGGAGTTGTATGGAGTTGCACGGAGCTGTGCAGATTTGCATGGAAACGTACAAATCAGAGTTTTGTGTCTTTGTAAGGAGTTGTACAGATTTTTACAGAGTCTTATGGAATTACGTGGAGTCGTCTGGACTTGAACATAGTTGTATGGAATTGTACAGAGTTGTACGGAGTTATACCGGGCTATGCCAAATTGTACGGATGACGGGGTTGTATGGAGTTGCACAGAGTTGCATGGAGGTGCATGGAGTTAAACAGAGATGCATGTATTTTCACAGAACTGTACAGGTTTACTAGAGATTGTACAGAGTTGTATAAAGTTGTGTGCAATTGTAGAGAGTTGTACCGGGTTGTCTGTCGCTTTTTAGTATTGTATAGAGTTGTATAGAGTTGTATTGGGTTGTACAGAGTCAAATAGACTTGTAAAAGGTTGTACGGAGTTGTATGGCATTGTATGGAACTGTGCAGAGTTATACAAAATTGTAGAGACTTAAACTTCGGTGTAGAGTATTGTACAAAAGTGTAGAGAATCGTAGGGAGTTATAGAAAAACATACGAATCATACAATGATTTGTTAAGAGTTATATGGAGTTTCACAAAGTTGTAGGAATTTGTAGGGGATTGCATGATGTTCTATGGTAACTTGCATAGCTGTATGAAGTTGTGCAGAGTAGGACACGGTTGTACGCAGTTTCATGGAGTACAAAGTTGTACAGAGAAATACGGAGTTGTAGAGAGTTGCACAAGTCTGTATGGAGTTGCACAGAGTTGCAAGGAGCTGTATGAAGCTATACAAAATTGCACGGGGTTGTACAAAGATGCATCAGAGTTGTACGGAGTTGTACAAAATTGTAATGGACTTGTGTAGAGTTGTTCAGAGTTATACACATTGTGTGGAGTTGTAAGGAGTTGTACAGATTAGGGAGGATTTGTACAGATTTGTACAATGTTTTGTGGAGGTGTAAGGAGTTGTATGAAGTTGTGCAAGTTGTTTGGGAGCTGTAAAGAGTTGTACAAAGTTTGATGGAGTTGTATGGATTGGTACAGTGATGTACGGAGTCATACGGAGGTGTTCATAGTTGTTCAGAGTTTTTTAGAGTTTGATGGAATTGCAGGACGCTGTAGGGAATTGCATGGAGCTGTATGGAGGTGTGTGAAGTTGCACGGAGTTGTATGGATTTGTACAAATTTTTACACAAATGCACTGAGTTGTACATGGATATTCGGAGTTCTCCAAAGTTTTGCGGACTTGTACCAAGTTGTACGGAGTCGTACGAAGTCGTAGAGTGTTGAATGAAATTAAAAGGAGATATATTACATTTAACTGAGGTGTATGGAGCAGTCCAAAATGGAGTCATACAGAGTTGTACAGAGTTGTATCAAGTTGTCCACAGTTTTACGGAGTTGTACAGAGTTACAAGGAGTTGCACGGAGTTGCACAGAATTGAACGGAGCTGCAAAGAGTTGTACTGAGTTACATGGATTTTTTTTACAGAATTTCACAAAGTTGTACGGAGCTATACAAAGTTGAACGTTTTTGCACCAAGGCGTACGGGGTTGAACGAAGTTGCATGGAGTTTTCAGAGTTGTACGAATTTGTACAGAGCTGTACGGTTGTACAAAGTTGTTTGGAGTTATACAGAGGTATACAGTTTTTTACAGTGTTGTACAAAGTTGTACCGAGCTGTACGGATTTATTTGGAGTTGTACAAAGGTGGAAGGAATTCCACGGGGTTACATCAAATTTCATGTAGTTGTATAGAATTGTACAGATTTTAACGGATTTGTATTGAGTTTTACAAAGTTGTACAAAGTTTTGCAGGGCTGTCCGGAGTTGTACGGAGCTGTATGGAGTTGTACGGGGCTGTATATAAGTGTACAGAGTTGTATGGAGTTGTACAAAGTTGCACGGGGTT
Organism: Penium margaritaceum; assembly: GCA_023375785.1. NCBI lineage: Eukaryota > Viridiplantae > Streptophyta > Zygnematophyceae > Desmidiales > Peniaceae > Penium > Penium margaritaceum. The sequence continues at coordinate 40,324 of SZWC01006787.1, read as the reverse complement.
GTACAAGGTTGTATCCAGTTGTACTGACCTGTATGGTGTTTCACAATAATGAACATAATTGTACAGAGCGATATATAGTTGCATGGAATGTACGGAGTTGTATGGAGTTTTACGGATTTTTAAGTGGTTATATAGAGATGTGCAAAGCTATACGGAGTTGTACAGTATTGTACAGAGTTGTGTGGAGCTGAAAGGCATTTTACATAATTGTATGGAGTTATACGGAGATAAACAGGGTTACACAAAGTTGTATGGAGTTTTGTAAGGTTGTAGGAAGTTGTACACAGATGTAGGGAGTTGTACGGAATTGTAGGGAGATGTAAGGAATTTTACGGATTTGTACATAGCTGTACAGAGGTGAACTGTATTGTACAAATGTGTACTGAGTTGTGCAGAGGTGTACATAGTTTTACAGGGCTGTACAGAGTTCTATGGAGTTTTACAAAGTTGTAGGGTATAGTACAAATTTACACGAACTTGTACAAAGTTGTATGAAGTTGTATGGAGTTTTATAGAGATGTATGGAGTTGTACGCGGCTGTACGGATCTGTGCAAAGTTATACGGAGCTGTACTGATGTGTACAGAGTTTTGCAGAGGTGTACGGAATTAAATGGAGTTGTACGAAGTTGTACGGAGTTGCACAGAGCTGTACAGAGTTGTACAGAATCATACGGAATTGTGTGAATTATACGGATTTGTACAGAGTTGTACAAATTTGTAGGGACTTGTGCTGAGTTGTACAGAGTTGTACAGAGTTGTACATAGTTGTATGGAGTTTAACGGAGTTATACTGAGGTGTACAGAATTGTATGGAGTTCCATGAAGTCATAGAGTTGTACAAATCTATGCAACATTTTATGGAGTTGAATGGAGTTGAACAGAGTTGCATGTAGTTGTACGAAGTTCTTTCCAGCTGTAAGAAGCTACACGGAGATGAACAGATCTGGATGCAGTTACTCCTGTTATGTAAATCATTGCATGGACTTATAAGGAGTTGGACAAAGTTGTGCAAATTTATATGGAGTTGTGCAGATTTGTGCAGAGTTTTGCGGAGTTGAACGGATTTTGTAGCATTGTACGAAGTTGCACGGATTTGGACGGAGTTGTACGGCGTTACATGGGGTTGAACAGAGATGTACAGAGTTTTACAGAGTTGTACGAAGTTGTGCGGCACTGTACAGAGTTGTAAGAAGTTGAATGGATTGGTATAGAGCTACAAAATGTATACAGAGTCACACGAAATTGTACTGAGTTGTATGGAGTTGTATGAAGTTGTAGGGAATTGTACAAAGTTGTAGGAAACTACATGAAGTTACGAGGAGTTGTCCGGAGTTGTACAGAGTTACACGGAGATGTACAGAGTTTTTCAGAGTTGTATGAAGCTATACGTAGTTGAACGGTGATCCATAGAGTTGTACAGAGTTGTACCTTCTTGAAAAACGTTATGCTTGTATGTTGTAACCGCACTGTTACTGATGCTCTCCAAGCTTGGACTTTCTCCCCCTTTTTTTTCAAGGCCGTAATTTGGAAGTGAACTGTGATAATGCTTTTAACACTCATTCAAACTATTTCTAAAGCTGTCCTTACTCTGCAATCATTAACCCTGGCTCTAGTTATGAGGCACTTGATAGATTCAAACTGAAAGAAATTGCCTTTGAGTTTGAAAAGGTTGCCTCTTATGCAGTGATAGTTGGTCCATTGGACCAACCACGGGCGCACACAGTGAAAGGTCAATGATGAGGCGTGAATCTGCTAGCAGAGTCAGCGCATGTAGGCAAGGAATTGGGGAGTGGCGGTCTCAATGAGCCAAGCGATGGTTGGACACGCTAGAGTTCTTTTAAGGAATCTAGTACTGGTGCAAAGTTTGAAGTATCGAACTTTGTGTAATACATTCAAGGTCAGGAGGTGATCCATTGTGTTTGCTTGTAGGGGCAGCAAATGAACATGAATGGGTATGATTGGTAGTACAAAGGGGCACAAATTGAGCATGAATTTCAGGCAAGTGTAAGATTTAGTATGGTATAACTCCCCTTATCCTCTCCCTCGTCATGTGACACTGTTCACTCGTTATCTGTTGCTCTCCTCAACCCCAATTGCTACTAGAGCCTAATTATGCCATTGCACATGCAAACACTCGGGGAGACAATCGACGTCATGGATTACCTCCATGTCATCGGTTCTCTCAAGTTCTCAACCACAACACAGCTCCATGTCCCCGATGCATCATGCTCCGATGTGACAACCAGAGCACAAAGGCCATTCCGGAGCACGACGGCATGAATCACTTACACACAAAGCACATGGTTGTGGAGCATCATTTTTTTCATGAGCGTAAAGCGTCCATAGAGTTCTAGATTTTTTAGGACAATACTCTTTAGCAGCGTGCAAACATCTTCAGGAAGGCTCCTTGCAGCGGCACATTTTAAGCTAGTGTGAATGTTATTGACTTCTTGCGTATTCGTGATGCTCCAAGTTTATGTTGTTTTGTCTTATCCTTTTCTCCATCTTTCCCCTATGCCTCTCTTCACATCCGTGTTGTTGGTGTACCATACCATCTGTGTTGTTGGATGCTAGTCTGTGCATTTGCGGTGTCAGGATGAATCCGCGTTGTGCAATCCCGACGTTTGTCTGCTCGTCTATAGTGGTTCACGTCTTCTGTTTTGGGCAAATCTGAGACTGAGGGTAAGCTTTCTAGTGGCCTCATGCTATGTGAGTAAGAATTTAGAGACAGTCAGTTCGAGCAGGGAATAACGGAGTTTTGCGTTAGGTTTTTAGTATGGCCATCATCACAACATTTATAGGGCTAGTCATGAGCTTTCCAACGCACAAAACTGCGTGCAATTTGGCCAAGCGTAGCCCAAGTTACGCTTGCCGAAGTGCAGGTCTCACCCACCACAGAAATGCCTAACGGTTCCATGGTGCGCACACGCCGTGGTGCCTTTCTTCACCTGCGAAGTGCCTTTCCCAAGGCGCAGATCCCATTGCATGTGGTGTATGGGTCGCCTGCATTGTTTCCATGCACCTCCCCCACTTTTGAGTCGTGTTTGGTGATGGGTTGTGACGAGGTTTGAAACCTGTCCGCGGACCTGCAGAGTGAATTTTGAACAAGTCCCCGAGTAACAAAACGTACTATTGAGTTTCGGACGCCGAGCCATGATTTTGGCTGAGTCCCTCAGTGACAACCTACACTACAGGATCCGTTGGATGATCCACCTGATCAGGTGGATTATCCACCGGACGCCTCGGCAGGCCTTCCGGAGCAATTTCTCCACATTGTACTTTTGTTACGCGGTCCAGTTGATTATCCACCGGATTTCGAGTCGCAGCCGGCTCCCAGAGTAGCTGCGCACACCCCAACTTTGAAAGGCCATATCTCCCTTGATGCTTGTCTGATTCCAGAAAAACAACTTCCACCGGATTCAGCGACTTGTCAATTTTATGGGGCAATCATTCATTTTAGGATCCAAGTAATCCTCAAGTCGCTGGATCTGTCGGCGCGGAGTTTCTACTTTCTGGCGGCTCGTCGGCGCCTCCCGGCGCAGCACTTGGGCATGCGGAGGGGCAATTTTTCAACATGCGGGTCATTGGGAAGTGTTCAGTGTTGGTAAATTGTAGAAAGAGAAGTGACCTCTTGAATGCAACCACATGCACACATTAGCGGTGATTGTTGTGGGATTGCTACTGAGGATGCAGTGTCTAATGGAGCTGCATGTGCTCGTCTAACTCACCTATGAGTACCGCAGGTCAAGTAGCAAGTACCCTGGTGACATTTGAGCAGCTGAATGAGAGTCTCTTACTATACGCATCCTCTGCCAAAACTTTTGATGCAAAGGTCACATGAACTGGCTGTTGACTAGTGCAGAAAAATTGCTTGCTGCACATAAGCTCGTGGCCAATGTTGCATGCTTGGAGTGCTTGGGGAATCTCATAGTTGCTGGGTTGCTCCTCTGTAAAGATCCAATGCTCAAGTTTTTCTTGAGCCTCATCCGGTTTTCCGTTGAGTGGTCAAATTGTTGAACCCACGGGTGGAGGTGAGATCCCACACAAGCCTCTAATGCGGGTTGCTTCGCTCATCAGTGCTTTTCCTCCTACCTTGTTATTCTCACCTTTGCCCGTTTCAAAGCAAAGTCATACCATCCATGGAATCACTTGTTGTGTGTAGCGTGCGTGCTCCAGCCTGCACTCCTCTTGACTCCTACCAACTACATGGCCTACGATAGCTTAGGCTGCAACAGATGGACCATGTACTTCCTCACTCATGTGGATCTTTGCAAGTGTTTTCTGGTCACAAAAGGCATAGCGTATCTTAGAATAAAACTCTGTTAAGGGATTCATCCCTTGTTCTTTGCATGGTGCATTAGTTGCTTTGAAAAACAGTGCAAAATGGAAGAACGATTGAGATTTAACTTGGTTCCNCTTGCTGCACATAAGCTCGTGGCCAATGCTGCATGCTTGGAGTGCTTGGGGAATCTCATAGTTTCTGGGTTGCTCCTCTGTAAGGATCCAATGCTCAAGTTTTTCTTGTAATGCATATGAGCCTCATCCGGTTTTCCGTTGGGTGGTCAAATTGTTGAACCCACGGGTGGAGGTGAGATGCCACACAAGCCTCTAATGCGGGTTGCTTCGCTCATCAGTGCTTTTCCTCCTACCTTGTTATTCTCACCTTTGCCCGTTTCAAAGCAAAGGCATACCATCCATGGAATCACTTGTTGTGTGTAGCGTGCGTGCTCCAGCCTGCACTCCTCTTGACTCCTACCAACTACATGGCCTACGATAGCTTAGGCTGCAACAGATGGACCATGTACTTCCTCACTCATGTGGATCTTTGCAAGTGTTTTCTGGTCACAAAAGGCATAGCGTATCTTAGAATAAAACTCTGTTAAGGGATTCATCCCTTGTTCTTTGCATGGTGCATTAGTTGCTTTGAAAAACAGTGCAAAATGGAAGAACGATTGAGATTTAACTTGGTTCCATCATCTTGTCCACATTCAAAGCATGGCGACGTACACCTGCTCCCATATCATAGCAGGTGACAATTTCTATCTCAAAACCGTGAAGCATTGGTAAATTTCTAGGCCAGGTCCTATCCTCAACAAAAGACCAGGCCTGGGTATTTTCCACAGTGGTTAGCAGTAGTAGTGCACAAACATATCATTGTTAGTACATGGAGGAACGCTGCAATTTCCAAACCACAAAAAGATTCCACACATCCAGGAAATACATGTTTGAGTCCACAAATGCAACAAATTTTTTTTGGAATCTCATCCAAGGATTACTTGGGACCTGTCAAGCTGAGAACATAGGCTGCTGTCGTTTCTGCGGCTGTTGCGATTGCTGCGGCTGCTGCTACGTTTACTGCTGATGCTGTGGCTATGACTGCGACTGCTGCTATGACTGCAAGCTTCACGCAAACAGAAATGCAGAAGGGGGTGAAGGGATCTCTAACAGGTGGTCCGTGCATTGATGCAGCAGCTGGGTCGCGGTCGGGCGAGATGCCAGCGGCCAAAATGTCATCGGCAATGTTAATCTGCTAGTCTATGTCCTCCTCTTGCTGCACATACTCGGGAACAGATTCGTCGGGATCGTACTCGCCCTGCACCTGGGGGAAATGTTAACGCCTAGACATGCGAATCTGATCACGCCTGAGCTCCTCAGCAGGCCACGGCCGCCTAGTTCATGGCAGCCTCCTCCTTGTCAGACGGCGAGTAGATTTGAGGAGACTCTGAGGGAGAAGCTAGGTTGGCACAAGCGGCGGCAATGCCGCTGTTGAGACAATTTGAGTTTCAGGTGTCCAGCGGGGCTGTTGTGCTGTGGCTGCAGCTACTGCCAATGCGGCTCCTGCGGCTGAAGCTGTGGTTATGGCTGAGATAGCTGCTGCTATTGGAAGTGTGCCAACCCCGAACTGGGTGGTGGTGCTAGTACAACAGCCACCTGGTGTGCAGGACACCCGGCAGGCAAGGATGCTCGACTGCAGTGAAAGCAGCAAGACTGCGGCTTTTGCAGCTAGAGTAGCTGTAGATACAACTTTCATTTCTGTGGCCACGCAGTGGCTGAGAGAGCTACAGTTTTCAGGACTTTTGCGGCTCCAAACTGGGTGGCAGTGCAAGAACGAGGCACCCGGCAGGGAGAAACAATCAGCTGCAAGTTCTTTCACAATGCTGGTGACGCTGCAACTACCGCTACAGTTGGTATAGCTTCTACAACTGCAGTGACAGCAGAGGTTGTATATGCTGTTTCCACAGAGAGAGGTTGGCAGACCTTCAATGAGCAGCGATGTTGTTGCAGGATGTAGCTGCCAGAGCATACCCAACTTCCAGTGAACGTTGTTGTAGAGGGAGATAAGGGCACGGTTGGTAGTGCTGCTAAGCAAGAGATGGAATGCCCGGTCACGACTGAGCGGAGTTGTTTCTCCTTCACAGTCAGAAGCAGAGAAAAGATGTTTTTGATGAGTAGATGGCAAAGATGCGGTGGAAGCCCAGAACATGAGCTACTGCAGGTGGTCCAATGCAGCAAGCACCTACAACCGCCAGACAAGTCCTCGTTATGGATGATTTGGCGGCAACAAGCACATTGAGTGGACAAAAAATGCCCCGAGCTTACCAATATTAGGCGTCCGAGTGCCTATGTGATGTTTGAGCAGCCACAAAAGCAGGCTACTGTAGTGTGTGTGCGGCGTGGTAGGTATGCAGCCGAGAATTGAATTTGCACTAAAGTTCCAAGACTCCTGATCCCACCACATGGGAATGTGGTGGGGACAAGACAAAGAGATCTTCCCTTACTTCGCTGGTACCAGTAGTGAGTGAAAGCTTGTGAGGGTGAGAGTGTTGAGGAGCGAGAGAATGAGAGACACCATTGGTTCAAAGACATGAATCTCACACTTAGAAACAACCGAGTAAGTGACAAATGTGACGGTTTGGTGGTGACTTAACTTGGTGAAGCGAGCCTCGCTCGTGTATCACGAACGAGGCGACACCCCAAGGTTATGCCAGGCCTCATTGGAATAAATAGAGAGCGGCTGCTGCAGGAGAATTTCGGCAACATGACCCAAACACAACCATAGTCCACATGATGCATGCAAATGGCATGTCACAAATGCCACAAATGGAAGAATCAATGTAGGCCAAATAGAAGGTTCGGTGAGCTTGAGAGTGCTGGTGCCTCTAAGCTCCATCCATTCAGTATGATAGCCATGTTGCGTCACTTTCTTGCGGTGGTTCGTGTGTGCGTGGAGGTGAGTACACAGGGATTATCCTTAACAATTCCGCACTTGGATATCACTACCAACAAGAGTGGAGCACCCGCCATCTTGGTTGGCACAGACCTGCAGCAGCCTGACCTCCTCATCATTGCACTACCGTGCAGAAAGTTTGGGGTGGCCATTTTCTTTGTTAGGCTTCGCCCTTGCCTAAGCGTGGCTGAGAGTGGGATGTTTACGTAGCTGGAAACTAGTCTAGAGCAGTTGGTTGGGGCTGCAGCATAGCTGGATTAGGCATGGCCCCATGCTCGTTGCTTTGCACTGATGCGCCCTCTGGCTACTCTGAGACTTGTGAGAGGAAGACTGTGCACTGAGGAGTTAGCGCCAGGAAGGTATACAGAACTGAGAATGAATGATTAGCAACTGAAAATGAGAGCAACGGAGAGACCCCTCACAGAACTAGGCCTAGCTCAGCTCTATAGAGCTTGTTACTCAGGTTGTCAACCAATCAGGAAATTCCCTATTTTTCTAACAGGCTGAGTTTTCTCGATGAGCCCTGCCAGGCACCCGACGACCCCAAACCCGTGCGTTGTCCGTTTCTCCTTGAAACTGGACCATACCTCAATATCCATGCTATGAAGGCAGTCGTGCGGTCAGAATCATCCAGAAAAATAGTTGCACGGGGTTATGAATGCCCAACCCTAGGCAGCACCTAGGCCAGAATTACCCCAACCACAACTGTATCCAAAAAATCTGAAACTCGGACCCTAGGCAAGACATGACGCTACGAGTGCAACGGTGTGGTCAGATCTGGCACAGGACGCTTGCATCTATGGAGGTAGTGACCGCCAGCGGCGTGACTGCTGTGGAGGTTTGCCGATGGAGTTGAGCCTGAGAGAAGAGGCTCCAGTGAGACACGTGCAGACCTCTGCATGCGTCAGCTCCACCGGATGACGCTCCAATAGCGTCTCGTCTTGCCATCTGTCATCTGCATGCCGATGTACACAAGCCGGGAGCCCACAATAGAGCACAATGAGAGGTGCACAAAAACCAACACTCCCCCATGACTCACAGGCACAGTACACATGGACGGGCAATGACACATCCACCAGACAGGCACACTCCCCGAGGACAGGCAGGCAGATATGCAGACAGGGACAGAAAGGATGGCTCACGGACGCACACCGACCCCACTCACAGCCTTCTTGAACGAGTTGCACTTAGTCAAGAAGTCAGCCAACCCACACGATGTTGACGCTGCCGTGATGCAACAATAAACGCACATAGTGATACTGAACATTGATGTGCTTTGTACGTGTGTGATGCACGTCGTTATTGTCGGCGATGGCCATGGTACTCTCATTCTCACAGTGCAAAGTGATAGATGGGCGGAAAAATGCAACTCGGACAAGAGATGAAGCAACCACACACTCTCACATGCGCCAGACCCAAGGGCCACATACTCAGCCTCATCAGTGATGCATGCAATGCAGCCCTACTTNCAGACCTCTGCATGCGTTAGCTCCACCGGATGACGCTCCAATAGCGTGCCGTCTCGCCATCTGTCATCTGCATGCCGATGTACACAAGCCGGGAGCCCACAATAGAGCACAATGAGAGGTGCACAAAAACCAACACTCCCCCATGACTCACAGGCACAGTACACATGGACGGGCAACGACACATCCACCAGACAGGCAGACTCCCCTAGGACAGGCAGGCAGATATGCAGACAGGGACAGAAAGGATGGCTCACGGACGCACACCGACCCCACTCACAGCCTTCTTGAACGAGTTGCACTTAGTCAAGAAGTCAGCCAACCCACACGATGCTGACGCTGCCGTGATGCAACAATAAACGCACATAGTGATACTGAACATTGATGTGCTTTGTACGTGTGTGATGCACGTCGTTATTGTCGGCGATGGCCATGGTACTCTCATTCTCACAGTGCAAAGTGATAGACGGGCGGAAAAACGCAACTCGGACAAGAGACGAAGCAACCACACACTCTCACATGCGCCAGACCCAAGGGCCACATACTCAGCCTCATCAGTGATGCATGCAATGCAGCCCTACTTACCATTACGCTCGAAAACAGCCATGCCGCCAACAAGAAAGGTCCAGCCTGTGCGGCTCTTATCGTCTGGACTACCAACCTAGTCACTGTCGGTGTAGCCCACCGCAACAACAGACGATTGTTGGTAGAACATGAGGCCTCACCGTGGAGTCGAAACGACATACTCGGATCGCGGCCTCAAAGTAGAGGTGACGCGACTCCTGGAAGAACTGAGCCAGGAGGTTGACGGTGAACACAATTTCTGGGCGTGTCGTTGTCACCAGGAACATCAATGACCCAATGACTCACAGATACGTGATCACATCAACTGGCTCCACTACAACGGCTAGGTCAGGGTTCTTCAGTTTCGCCTGGCCATCAGGTGACATGGGTGAGGATGCGCTCGGTATGAGGGATAGGTCCTCGGCGAAGCGAGCAGACAGGGTCTGGACGTAGGTAGCCTGGTGGATATGCAGGATACCTTGGAAGCGATCATGCTTGAGCTCCATGCCCAGGATGACTCAGGCAAATCCGATTTCCTTCATCTCGTAGGCGGTGTATAGCAAGTCCTTAACACGCTAAATGACAGCTACAGCTGGCGACGCGATGAGGAGGATATCAACATAGACTGGGACAATAGCGAGGGTCTGGCCTCGTGGGCTAATGAACAGTGCAGGGTCTGTAGTGTTGCAAAGGAGGCCACCGCAGAGAAGCATGCGACTGATCTCCTGGTTCCAGCAGCGAGGCGACTGCTTCAGGCCATAGAGGTCCTTCTATAGCCTCCAGACCTTGCCAATGTCGTCGACAAACCCTGGGGGCTGCACCATTGAGAGCTCCTCGCCCTCCATTGAGCCATGAAGAAAGGCATTGCTCACGACCATCTGATGCAACTCCCACTTGTGCTGGGAAACCAGGCCAAAAGCCACCCGGGTAGTAGAGAAGCGACCAACCCGGGCGAAGATCTGGTCGTAGTCCACCATAGAGACCTGAGCAAACCCCTTGATTGTGAGGCTGGCCTTGCACTTGTCCAAGGACCCGTCGGGCTTCCACTTGTTCCGGAAGAGTCACTTGGCACCAATGGCCTTCCGGTCGGGAGGGAGGTCGACGAGGTCGTAGACGTGGTGCTGTCGGAAAGTGACAAGCTCGTCAGTGCACGCAGCATCCCAGTGCGTGACCTCGGGGGAAACACAAGCCTTGCGTAGGATGGCTTGGTCCTCCGAGCGTGCCGTGGAGCAGACTGTGAGGGGGTGCGCGTCTCGAGCCCCAAGTGGGATGTGTGCCAATGTGGCCGTGATGGCCCGTCGGTACTCCCATTGGAGCATGGCTTAGCTCAGTGCCGAACTACGGTTGAGGTGTGCAATGAAGGCTGATGTGGTGCGGCCGAGGGCATGCATGCCAGGGTCCCCACTCATGACCGAAGGAGTAGGTGTGGCAAGAGACGACCAAACATGTGGGGTGACAAGGGGTTGAGGCACCAAAGGGTGTGGTGCTGTAGTCTACGCACTCCCTAACGATCTCAATGCTCAGAGTTGCTCAGAGGGACTAACGGATGGGGCTGCCGGCCTAGAGGGATCCGAAGACGGGACCGGGGCTGCCAGTCGGGAGGGGCTAGCGGGCACGACTCAGGATGCCGACTCGGAGGGGCCAGTGGACGCGACCGGGGCTGCCAGCCTGGAGGGATCAGCGGATGAGACCAAAGCTGCCGGTGCGATTAGGGATGACGGCTCGAAGGGTCCAGCGGACGAGACTGGGGATGCAGGCCCAGAGGGGCAAGCGAGTGTAATTGGGGATACCAGCCCGTGGGGTCTAGCAAACACAGTCGGGGCTATTGGCCTGAAGGGGCCAGCGAGGCCAGGCAATGTGCCACCCGGAAGCGCCAGGACAAAGGACAGACTCACCATTCCCCCACACAATGGGAGGGACATCGATGAGTCAGAGCAAACGAGGTCACAAGGAAGTAACTCCTTAAAAAAAGAGCATCGCGAGACTCGATGATGCAGTATCGGGAGGGATCCCAGAAGCGCCAGACCTTGGACTGATGCGAGGCACCAAGGAAGGTGCATGGACGCCCGTGGGAGGCGAGCTTGTCACCCTGCTGTGGGGCGGGCAATCACGCAATGGCCACGCAACCCCAGAAGCGAGCCGGGCGAAGGTCAGCCCGCTCACCACACCAATTCTGGTGAGGCATGGACTAGCGGGGAAGGGTTTCGTGGGGGATCAGTTTCCAGACCCATGTCATGTAGGCCATGGCCTCAAAGTAGAAGCCATCGTAGAGACAAGACTCGACCCACATGGTACGGACGGCGTCGGCCATGGTGCGGTTCCATCGCTGGGAGACGCCGTTCTTGGTTGGCGTGTAAGGCGCCAACGTCTCATGATGGATCCCACACAAGGCGAGGAAGGTCGTGATCTCCTCCATAAACGCACCACCGTGATCAGAGCAGAAGCAATGAAGAGGACAATCACACTCGCACTCTGCTCGGACAAGCTAGTCCCAAATGGTGGGTGCTACATTGCTCTTCTGTTGAAGGCAGAAGACCCAGCGGTAGCGAGAGTGGTCGTTAATGAGGGTGAGGGCACAACATTTGCACTCCCCGATGGACTCCGTGGGAAGGGGGTCCATGACATCAGAGTAGGCTAAGTCCAGAAGGGAGGATGTACAGGAGGAGGAGATCAGGTAAGTGGACCAGTTCATCTTCCCCTGAGCGCAGTCAATGCACTCAGTGGAACACGGCCAAGGAAAGGAGGCAGGGTTAAGGCCTTTGGCCGGCAGGGTGCGCAGCATGCTATCAACGGCAGTAGAGTGGATGTGGCAGAGATGGTGGTGCAGGAGGCAGGTATGCTACGAAGAGAGTGTGCTTATGACAAAGACATGATCTATGTCGACCGACTGAGAGGGGACAAAGGGAATGGAGGACAAACAAGACACATGCCACATATTGCCACGGGCGGTGGCGTATAGTAGAACATGACCGGACGGACGCAACGACAAAGTGCCAAGGCCACACGAATGTAGTATGTCCATGCTCATGCAATTAAGGGCAGTGACGAACAGGAGGCTGAGCTCAAGAGCGGGGACAAAGAGGACATCGGTCGCAAAGACATCCCAAGCGCGACCATGGAAAAAAACGACGTTGCAGACAGGTAAGACCTTTCCAGAACCTGTCCAGACACCGGAGACATAGCTAACCAAACAAAGCACACTGGAGGCTTCGCGAGAGGCCATCATGTGATGCGTGGCCCCGTAGTCAATGATCTAGGTCTCGGCAGGGTCTTGGACCGGTGACGCCAGGTCGACAACAGTCACAAGGCGGTAGGCAAGAGATGTAGACGCAGTAAACGGGGCGCGAACCGAGAGTGCCAATCATCAAGCCATGTCACGTCGTCGCAAAGAGGGGTAGGAGAGGAGGGAACGGGAGAGGACAGGATGGGTGAGGAAGCCAGACACGATCGGAGCTCAGTCTCAGTCATGCATGTTAGGATAGGGGAGCAGGAGGTGACACAACTCGCATTTCCCTTGGGAGGAGGGCAAGGCAGGCCGAGCCGAAGTGCGATGAACAACTCCAATCAGCGCTAACGTGAGGAGGGACTGAGGGCGTAGACAGAATGCGGTGTGACAGCGCCGGAGCCGAGAAGGGAGGAGGACTACGCTGTA
>SZWC01006786.1:115328-121581 GCA_023375785.1 Penium margaritaceum | reverse complement strand
GGCTGACGCAAAGCGGTACGACACCGACGTCGGGACCGACGCACCTGGCGACGACACTGCCACGTAGTAGGGAAGTGTTCCCGTTGCCTCTGTTCCCTCGTTGACTCTCCCTAATCCTCCTAGCAATGACACGCTGTTTTCTCTTAGCCTCCCCTCTCTAGCCGGGTGCAGCCAGGTCAGGAGCTGAGAAAGCACTGCGACCAGAGAGGAAAGCAAGAGACAAGGAAAAAGATTTAATGATTGCTCTCGCGGTCGCTCCTTCCTGCGCTGTCACGTGGCACGGAAATGCACCCGCCGTTGCTGCCTGCACGCGTGCAGGGGAGCAGCAGCGGAGTAGGAGTAGCGCACAGTATCAGCTGCAATAGCTCGAAGCAGTAGCCGAAGCAGCAGCGGCAGTTGAATCAGCAACGGCAGCAACTAAAGAAGCAACAGCATGCAGCAGTAGTAGCAGCATCCTGCGCAATAGCAGTAGCAGTAGCAGATGCCCTGTAACACTTTTAGTGTTGCGGCGACGATGACTGCCACTGCGGCGGCGGCCCTCGCAACCTCTTTGGCAGCTGCAAGGACAGGGGCCTGGTTGCAACTGCAACCGCAGCCAAGCCAGCCACAAAAGCTGTGCGAAAGCTGCATGAGCTTGCGCGCAGCTCCCTCCATCGAGCTGCCTCTGTGTGGCCAACCTAGCCCCTCCCCCGATCCCATCCCTACTTCTTGTTCCAATGCTTGTCTTTGTGTTTGGCTTTACACACTACAGTTGCTACTCAGAATGCAAAATCAAAATGCAACGGCACGGAATAATATAGACGATGAGAAAGAAGACGATGGACCAACCCCTCGATGAAGCATAATATGCAGTAATCACAACATGGATTTTTAGGGAAAGAGAATTCACCCCCACATGAATAGGGAGAAAATGATTATCATATGTAAATATTGTTCAACGCTGGTTTTTGTGTTTATGTGGAAGCCGAAATGAATGACCGTATAGAGCCTTCGCCAATGTCATTCGCGATGATGCCACACGGGAGACCAAAATGCAGGTTAATGAGGTTTTATTGAATTATTTATTCTTAGTTACGCGGATTGCCTCTTTGGGTATGCAAGGTACTTTTGTTTTCTTAGTATTGACATTTTGGACACTTGAATTTTTTGGTTTCAGCTGCACTCGCAATTATTCTTTTATTTTCATGGTTTTTTTTGTGTGTAGAAATGACCCCCAAAAGCGTTGTCTGCTTAAATTTGGAGTCTGTAAACTACTTGCAAAAACAGTGGGTACAAGGCTGGACCCCCCTCTATGGTCATTCCCCCGTTTTGCAAATGTCTGGTGTCATTGTTGAGTTCGACTCTCCTCATGACCGTATTGCTCTGAGGCTAGTACGTACCACGTGGCACTGCAGGTGGATTTGCTGACGACTGCCACGGGTCTGGCCAGTGTCGTGAAGCTGGCTACCCCTCCCGAAAGGCGTTCATTTTTCCGCACGGGGCACTAGCTCACTAGCGCGCATTTCAACGTTGACCAGAACCTGACAGAGTGCAAGGACTTGGGAGCCAGGAGCTCATCGGTTCAGACTTGCTTCCGGCTCAACATTGGCTCCCCAGCTGCTCACTTGCAGCTGCTCAAGTCTGCCTCTATCCGTCTCAGCTCACCCTGCCAGCTCATCCTACCAGCTCACCCTGCCAGCTCATCCTACCAGCTCACCTGCCAGCTCAACCTGCCAGCTCACACTACAGCTTACCCTTCCAGCTCACCCTGCCAGCACACTGTGCCGGCTCACTCTTCCAAGTCGACAGCAACCGCTCTGCTGCGGCTCTAGCGTCAGAATGCAGGAGGTGACTACTGCCGCGTTCGCGTGCAGGCCTGCTCGCTTGCCAGTGGATGGGCTGCTGCTGCGCCGGACACAACTCGTCCAGGGCCATACACGGCAGCAGCATCAGCAGCAGCAACTGCAGCTCCAGAAGCGGAGCGGGCAGCGGGGGCAGGCCAGCAGGGCCTTTTTGTCGAGTCTCAGGAGTGAAAACGTGCACAAAAGGAGAAATGAAGAGTGGCTGACGAGGAGCGTGAGTCCTCCGAGATTTACACCACAGCCGTCGAAATTCGGCCCGAGATCCAAGCTATCCGCCGCGGCACCTCTGGACCGGTGCCGCCTTTCGAGTCCCAGACCCGTCGAGGTGGGGGCATTGACGACCGATGGCGTCGTGCCAGGCGGTGATTTGGTGGAATCTCCCCTGCAGGTCCAAGGAAGTGAGGAGGAAGCTTCTCTGTCCTCGACCAACCACAGCAGCGATACAGATGCAGGTGCAGAGCAGCAGCCAGGGGAGGAGGAACCCCTCAGTCTCCAACTCGTTCCTTCGTCGGGGGAAGAGACCTCCACCCCCGAATCAGCGTTGTCATCTTCGAAAGTGACGTCAGCGTCCTTGCTGACGTCAGCCCTTATCGGTGCCAACTCCGCAGGCTTCCGGTTGCAGGAGAAGCTCGATGAGACCCTGAGCCGAGTGGCGCGACGTGGCGGGCTGCGAGTGGCCGTCGCAGACAGCTGGCAGGCCCTCCAGGCGCTTCCGGGGGATGTGCGGGAGAGAGGGGGCGTAGGTGCGGTGGCGCAAGAGTGGGTGAAGCAGGTGCTGGAGGGAAGCCAACGGAGTCACGGGGGTAAGGGAAGCTCAGGAGCTCTGGGTGCCAGAGAGCTTTTGCAAGCCGTGAGTGCGGCGGCGTTGGCGCGGTGGCAGGCTGCTCCGTCTTGGCTCAAATGGCCGGCGATTGCATTGTGAGTGACGTCAGCTTCAGTCCTTCATTTTTTTTACCAAGGCGCCGCAAGAATCTCCTCATGATTCGTGCAAATTTGTTGGTGCAGCGGTGTTGGCGCGCTGAAAGGTTTGCTCCGCGCCGCCCTTGCTCGAGTGGTCGCTGATCGCTCTCTGACTGAATGCTGCCTTCGTCGAACAGAACGGTCCGAGGAGAGCGTGGGTGCAAACTTGCGTGAAGTTCAACCGTGTTTCCTTTTTCAAAAGTTCTGCAGAACGTTTCAAAAGAAGACATTTCGCAGACGCTATGCACACCGTGTAAGGAGAAAGCATCCTTTCCAGCAGGAAAGGATTTTTCGAAAGGGGGGGCGTATCTGCTCTTGTAATTGAAGATTGACATGGACCCTAAGCCAGCCACAGCTGTGGCTAAACCATCGCACGCTACGTCCACACCCGTGACCAATCACTGCCTGCTGTGCAACCCCATCCTCGACAAAGTGCTTCACTTTCAAATGCTTTCCTAAGTGTGAAAGAGCTTTCGATTTAAACAGAGTGGCGTTGATGTGCAGTGTTGTCACTGGCGCAGTCACTGCGTCGCTGTGGCTGCGGCAAGTGCTGCAGTGGCCATTGCCACCTTCATCGCTGCCATGATCGCTGTCTGCGTGCATGTTGTCACTGCCCATGGCGATGCTGCGGCCACCAACCACTGCCGCTGTCATCGCTGCTGGCACAAAAGATTATTTCCTTGATGTTGTGCAAAACGTTTTAGAAATATTTTTCCTGCCACTGCCATTTGCCGGCTTTGTTGCCTCTTCTGAATCTCTGGGTTTTTAACTCTGAGTATAGTGTCACCCTCTTCTACGTTTGCTCAGAGTATAGTGTCACCCTCTTCTAAGTTTACTCTGAGTGTAGTGACACCCTCCACCACTGAGACCATCAGTTTGAACGCCACTGGAGTGCACTCATCATGTCTGACAGTGCTGTTGCAGTCGTTGCTCTCGCTTTGTTCTCATCCATATCTTTGTTTGGTTCGGTGTTTGGTTAATCCGAAAGAAGCTGATCTGAGAGTGGGTGTCGTATCAGGCTGGCGTCCCATTCGGTTAAAAAGAAAAGCCAAACGAAATAGCACAGCTGTCACGGTCCTGGAGCATGCACTCTTGTAGCGAATCTGACTGGCTGTAGTGCTGTCTTCAACCGCTGCTGCTGCCACTGCACTGGCCATCGACATGACTGAAAAAAAATAAATTCATATGTATCGACATGATGTTTGCACAGCGTCGTTGCTGATGCTGCCGCCATTGTTGGAGCTGCCATCATCATTGACGCCATTGCCGTCATTGTCGTCTACTTTTTTTGCTCCTCCTTCTCCTGCCACTCCTCCCCCTCCTCCTCCTCGTCCTCCTCCTCCTCCTGCCTCTGTTTCTTTCTTCTTCTTCTTCTTCTTCTTCTTCTTCTTCTTCTTCTTCTTCTTCTTCTTCTTCTTCCTCATCGTCTCTGTTATACTTGTTGTCGTCCTCGTCATTGTTTCCATTGTTGGTGTCCTTGCCTTCGCCGTTGCCGCTGCTGCCGCAATTGCCCTTCTCGTTTTCATCGTCACCGTCATCATCCCGCCATCATCATGCCATCGTCACCGTCATCATCCCGCCATCATCACGCCGTCGTCACCGTCATCATCCCGCCATCATGCCGTCGCTGCCCCCACCTCCACCGCCGCCGTGGTCGCCGTCACCGTCGGCGGTGCTGATGCATGTACAGTCGCTGTCGCTGTTGTGGTGATGGTGGTTTCTGCGTCAATGGTTCGGCTATCAACATGTCCTTGCCTGTTGCTCCATGGCCCTTCATGCGAGCAATGTCAAACACCTTACAATGTCACGCGGGCAGGTGGGGGGGGAGGGGGTGGATCAAGTACTGAATGCGGGAAAGTGACCAACTGCAACAAAGTCAACTGCTTCCATTGGCAGCAGCGTCTAGAGTCTTCATGCTGTAGCACCAGTCTGTTCTCTCCAACGGCTGTGGGTAGAGGAGGATGTACGGAGGAGGAGGAGGATGTACGGTGCAGAAAACCCTTTGCTCCAGCGTGCTTGTTTGTTACTCAACGGTTTCCGCCTCCTTGCATGTTTCCAATCTTCTGTTTTCATTTTGGCTGCTTTCTTCCATGTTCGCTCCATTCACTCGCAGCTCTTGCTTCTATGCGGCAGTTGTGGCTGCATTCGGCCAAACAGTGGCGCGCGACCTTGCACCCCTCTGGGTGCTCGGCCCCCTTGCAACCGCTTACACAATTTGGCAGTCGCAGCAAGTTGCACGGGCCTTGCCTGTCTTGTCTCTCAAGCTACAACGTGCATCTCAGCTTGCGCTGACGAGCGGGTCCAGTTTCCTGAAGTACGCCGAATCTGGTCGCCTCCTTGCCGATGTGGCGGTTGCGGCAAATGCGAGGAAGGAGGTGCTTATGGCAAGGCAAGCGGAGGTGGCAGCGCTGTTGTCAAACAGGCGAGAGGCGATTGTGGTTTACGTGGGAAGTGGGCAGTTGGCGAAGGACTCCAAGGAGGTGGCGGCGGAATGGGCGACAGACCGAGGAGAGGCTGTGAAAGAATGGGTGCTACAACGGATTGAAGATGTTTCGGATTGGCTCGTCATTGCAAGGAGGCGCACTGCCAAAGTCCTCAAGAAGCTATTTTAGATTTGTGTAGAGACTTGTTACCGGTCCGTTTGGCCTTGCTTTTTTTAGAGACGCAAATGATGTCATCCTGATGATGAAACCATGTCACCTTATATTTGCACAAGTCTTATCCTCATCCAACCTTGCCTCTTCTTGGCAAGGACACTGGTGCATTTTGTTCACTGTGGTAGGCAAAGAACAATGACGACACATTTTTCACAACAAATGTCATGAAATAATCATGTCATTGTCGGTGTTGTAAGACGTTGCGTGCTAGGTTTGCCTAACATAGAGAAAATTCAATTCTAATTGCTCATCTAGGGTGCATAGCCATTTCGTTGAAGAGGTGGAAATCCTTTTTCATGTACTTGGAAGGTGCACACCCTCATGGCCTTGAGGGAAAAAGGTTTTCATAGTGTCAAATATCCTATGCGATTGCTTGAAAGCAAGAATCAGTGGTTCAAGTATAGAAAATTATAATTTATTTATGTGAAAAATGAGTGATTTTTTTATGATGCATGTGTTAAGACATGGTATGATGCCCAATGCCCTCTTCTTGTAGCACCACCAATCAAATTGAAGATTTCATCATCTAAACACTATGGGAAAGAAGATGAAGTAAAAATATAAACACCATGATAAGTTGTTGCGTTACATAACTCATCTACTCTCACTTGGAGAGGAAGTATGACCTGACATTTCATAATGACTCACATTGATGCACAATGACTTTCTGTGGGAAATCTTTTGAAGATCCTGTTCGGCCTCCAGTCGACTGCTGGTGAGGACGAGGGCCTCCACCGGGATTGCCGGCTTGTCACGCTGATAGGCAGAAGAGGCCGCCAACCAATCGCCATGACG
>SZWC01006786.1:69161-83739 GCA_023375785.1 Penium margaritaceum | reverse complement strand
GGGTCATAGAAAGACACAGTAACCTTGAACGTGTGCACTACTGCGAGAATTTCCTTTTCGTGCACTGCGTAGTTGAGTTCCGGTCTGTGTATTTTTTCTGACATATTTGCGACCAGTTATCCTTTAACATCATTGTCTTTGATGAGAAAATCTCTGATTTCTTGATAGGATGCGTCGATGGCCATGACATAGTCCACCGTTGGATCCGTCAATCATAGGGCTAGAGCCGATGGCAGAGCGTTTCGCAAGGAGTTTACCTTCTTGTTTCTTCTTGTTTGCCATCTTCCCAACTCAACTTGGTCACTTTATGAGTGAGAGTGGAGATAGGCGCTGATGCCCAAGCGTAGAGCTTAAAGAATCGACTGTAGTGGTTATAGAATCACAAAAACACGTGTATGTCCCAAACATTGGTCGGTATCGGCCAATCAGCGACTGCCTCCACTTTCTTCAGGTTCATGGTGATGCATCCACCGCCAAGCATGTGGCCTTAAAACCCCATCGAAGGGCATCCAAAGTCTCAGTGCGAGATTTCTTCGTAAAATCTATCTCTTTTCAGCATCTCGAGAACCTTTGGAAGATGGCCAACGTGCTCCTCCGGGGTCCAGCTGTCTACCAAGATGTCATCAAGATACACAAGGAAGAATTCGTCAAGGAACAACCGGACTTTTTTTTTTAATTACGGCCATAATTATTGCAGGGGAATTCCTGATTCCAACCGACATGGTCGGCATGAAATCAAAGTGACTGTATCTGGTACAAAATATTGTCATATTGATGTCCTTACTAGATACGTGGATCTGATGATAGCTGGTGGGCAGGTCCATTCTGGTGAATATTCTTGCTTCATGGAGTTGGTCAAAAAGTTCATCTGCTTGTGAAGGGGTTAGTAGTTCTTGATGGTGAGGGTTTTCATTGCTCACTGATCCACACACATCTGCATCTCGTCTTTCTATTTTTTGACAAAAAGAACATGCGTCGTGTAAGGGGACGTGGATGGCTGGATGAATCTCTGACCGAGCATCTCAAATACCTGCTTCTTGAGTTTAATCTGTTTGTGGTCGCTCATCAAATAGGTCCCCATAGCCGTCGATCTGCTGCCCGGCTTCAGGTCTAACTGGTGATCAATGTTCTACTGTGGAGGAACTCTTGAGGCAGTTATTTGGAGAAAATCTCTTCAGACTCCTTGACGAGGGATAAAAACTCCTCAAGAAGGGCTACAAACTTGTCAGATGTCGAGGCCAATCTTATCAATTATTTGGCCAGAATATTTTTTGCTTCCCCTGTCTTCATGTGGAAAAGCCACGCTTGTGCTTTGCATTGCAAACATCTTTTAGCCACGACTAAAGACATCAACTAACAGTATGAAAGTGCTGAAACTTCCTATACTGTTTACACCTCTACTCTTCTGCTTCCCATAACCGTTGCTACGTCGTGGGTGGCTCAATCAGAGGGGGTTCTTGTTTTGTTTCATTAGTGTTGAAGTACACTGCTCCGTCGCTCCAGTCTACCTTTAGATTCTGCCAGTACAGGAAATCTCGACCATTGATAATTTTGTGGTCGCTCATAGGACAATTCCTCCAGATCGTTATGTCGTATAGATCTCCACTTTGTAGTTGCAGTGCTTTGTACAATAGATGGATATTCAGCCGTCCATTGACGTTTTTCCATTTAAATACTCCATATTTTGTCTGCAAATCCAACTTCTGAACCATGTAATTGCTTGCAAAGCTGTGACAAGCTCCTCCATCCAGTCGTTCTGGTACCCCTAGCAAATTTTACTGTCCCTTGGTTGCAATGATCGACGGCGTCAATCTCCATCAGAGAAGAGGTTTCCATCGATTGTGACTTCCCTCTGCCACAATATGGATTGTGGTCTTGAGGAGGCTGGTTGTTGGATTCCTGCATTCAAGCATTTTAGTCGGTGATGTTGAATAAATCAGCTAACCTGATCATTGGTTGAGGGTCCGACCTGAACATAAAACATGGAAATTTCTTTCTTGAGGCCAGTGTCACGCTTGAGGCCAGTGTTTTAGTAGAAACAAAAAATTTCAGGGACGAGGTCACTGATGTTCTTGATATTGGTGATGATTTCTCGGGCACACCGCATACAGTTTTCCACGCTGGACTGTTGACTTAGTCATTGAACCTTGTACTGTATTTCAGTCTTCTCGTTTGGTTTTACAAAACGTGCAAGTATTGCCTGAAAAATCCACGTCCAGTTCTCAGGTGGAGTCAGCTAGCCGTGATCGCATAAGCAATGATTGAGAGCGATTACATGAGCCGTTAATCCACCTCTGCTGATCTCCTGCTGCCATTGGATGATCTCTAGATTTTGGGCCGACTTTGAGTCGGTGGTCCACCACCGACTCAAAGTCGACCCACACAAAGATGACGTGAGGCCACAAGGTCAATTTTCATTGTGGCTTTGTTGAATCCACCAGCAGTGAAGTACGCATTCAAACTTGTCAGCAGCATCCAAACTGTCAGTCCTTTGGAATTCACAGGATCAAACGGCTCAGGAAGTACTTGTAAAATTTGGGGCATGTTCGAGAGTTGAATATTTCTTTCCGTGGGTAGTGCTTCACGCGCACACACATTCTGAAGCTCCTCCATCACCATGTTGAGTTGTTGGAGTAGATAGGTGTTAAGGTTCTTGAGTCCCAGCAGGTTCTGGTGTAGGTTTTCATTAATGCGAGCCCCTCGGCTGGTGCATCGCGTCATGCCAGGTATTCCCCCTGTGGACAATGGCGGGGGCAAAGGGTTCACCGAGCCCGAGTGGGCTATCACTGGGTTGGCTTTGAGGGTTTTCGATGCTGCGTCATTGCCGCAAAAGTTGTCGGTGCTACCTGGTTTGCCTGGAGAGCGGCGTTGACTGCGTGATGCTGATCCTTCATCGTTGGAGTCCTTGCCTGTTCGTACTGCTCATCGGCGGGTCCGCTCGCTCTGTTCACTGTTGTCATCACGAGGTCTGTAAACTTGTTAATGGTGAAGATGCACTGAAGACTCTTGCAAGGCTGTTGCCTTGTAGCTAATGTGTTGGCTGCCCCTCCAGCAACGTTGCACTCTGATTCCAAGTGTTACGCCAAACGTAAAGTGGATGGTTCACGGGGATGAGGTGTGCAGCAGAAGATGTTTTGAGGATTTGGGCCACTTAAATTATTTGTACTTAAAAATAAGTTTACTTTGATGAAAAGTGTAAAGAATGTTTAGCACATGTACATTATGGCAAGAAACACAATAATACTTGTGTTGGGTCTTGGGCACTTGAGTCAAGCAACTAGTGCGATGTCGCATCGTGAGTGGTCGCTTTGAGAAACTCCGCCGATAAGTTGTGGGAGTTTTGAGAACATTAAGACGCGGTTTCATCAAATTTTGGTGTCATCACGAAGTCAACCAAACAGTATCAAAATATTGATAAGGTTTGCGACCCTTCTCTCAAACCTTCTGGAAAGTAGTCCATTGTGTCTGAACCTTTGGGAGCGGAACACCGGAGATTGGGGCAGGTGGTCAAAATGCCCTTAGCCGAAGGACATGAATACCCGGAGATCAACGCGTGGTGGGTCGCAAATGTAAGAACAGAATTGCCCACTCGTGGAGTTTAGGGACTTGTGTACATCGTGGAAGTAACATTTGTACATAACAAATCATACAAGTTTCTTTACACTCACAAAGGAAATCAACGGTATCACCGACATCGCCAATGTCAGCCATGAAGGTTATCGGTGATATCTGCTGATGTGGGGGAGAAGGCGAGGGAGGAGGGAAGGGGGTTTTCCTTTGCTCACAGGTTTTGCAGAATTGATATCAATACCGCAATACCAATAGAACCCTATAATTATGAACATATCTAGCGCTCGTTACTATTGCACGCCCCCCGCCCGTCGATCCCACCCTTGTTTCTTTTCTTGATACACATATTTGTCTCTGGTTTTTACAATAAATTCTCTACTTGTAATGTGAAATCAAAATGCAACAGCATGCAAAAACCAAGAAGATAGGAAACCCCTTGATAAAATGACATCTGCTGTAATCACAACAAAACTTCGTAGGAAAAGAGAAGTCATCCGTAAATGAATAAAGAGAGAATGATCCTAACCTGTACCAATTGTTCAAGATTTTTTTTCCTTGTTTATACAGAAGCAGAAATGAATGTAAAAAGTCTTGGCCAATTTCATTCACGCTCATGGAACGTGGGAGACCAAACTGACTCATATTTGAGGTTTGGTTTGCATATTGTCCTCTTACTTCTGCTGAGTGCCCCTGTGGGTATGAGATGTTTTTTTTTTTCTTAATACTAACATCTTCTGTGGTGGACATTCGGAGTATCTCTTTCAACAGTGGCCCTCTCAAGTATTATGTGCTTCATGGACATTTTGCAGAAGTCGCCCTTGTATCATATTTGCGCGTAAAGTTGGCAGTCTGTAGATTACTTGCACAAACAGGGGATATAAGGCTAGAACCCCAGTGAACCTGCCTTGTGATTTTGATTTTTTCCTAGTTTTCAATTGATTTTACACTTATTTAGTGATTATTCAGTGATTCTGACAGCAGGAGGAAATAAGTTTAAATCAGCAAGGACGTCTGATCCTGGTTCGCATTTTCCACTCTTATTCCTGTTCTGAAATGGTCGGACAATAGTCTTACTTCTGTAGGCGGCTGTTGAACTTCAAACGCTGAAGTAAGCAATGCGACCTAAATTGCTCATAATCCTTGCAATTCAAAAGTATAAGGAGACCATCGATGTATGTGAAGATTCATTATAACCAGTTTACGTTTAAATGAGTACTTAAGTGTCTCTTCATTGTATTCTTTGGTTTTCTGCACCAAAGCCTTTACCAAGATGTTGGGAGCGATGAAATGGAGGCTAACATGGGGGTACAATGTCTATAATTTTGTGGGATCTCTTTGATCTTATGACCAGTTTTACAGAGTAACTTTGGCGCACTCATAAATGATTGCAAGTCCTCACCAAGTTTTTGTCGTGGCGTGTACCGCCAGCCTACGATAAAATGAAATCAAAATCATTGCATCGGATCACCGCCCAAAATTCTGTTCTTCTATCCCAAAAATCTGATTCTGAGGAGGGATCCAACAAGCTCTTGATACCGGGGAAAATTATAAGGGTGTGTTGAATGCATCCGTTTTATGGAGTATATTGGACATTCCTAAATTCTTTGACCTGCATCTAGAATTTAACTCCGACTTTCCAGATTCCATTTTGGCTTGTTACTTAAACAAAAAAAACCTATCCTAGAAAATTGACTCTGATTTTGATTGTGCATCAAAATGGAATACCTTTGGATATGGTGGAATACTTTCTATTGTAATGGAATACACCCGAATGCACCCTGAACTTACTGAGGAAATTCAGATGGAATCCATGTCAGAACCCTGGTTAGAATCCACCTTGAGGAACTACAAGAACATATCCTAAAAGGGGAGGCATTCTCCTAAAAACACTTTCTTGGGGCCCAGGGATACGTTAGAATCTAGCAAGATGGGTAATTAAATTCACTCACGGAAATAAGATTTGAATCATACTCTAACATAAAAAGTTCTAGAAAAGGCTACGAAAAAGGAAAACTTAGCTGGGCATAATCATTTGGGGACTATTGCCTGAAATCTCTATCTAATGCAAGGAATCCACCGCATCCCCTGTTTGCCAAGAATTTCTCTGGACCCCAAATATCGGGTGAAAGAACTCCCATAATCCTGCTAAGGTACATCAGTTCCGTGCATTGCACAATTTTTGGAGAGTGTTGCAGGGTACCCCAAGGGGTGTGATATGCACATTACTCTACGTTGGACAACTTCATTGATGTGGCGCTAACCACTAATGGATGTGAACGGTAGCTTCAATTTTTTTGTGCAAGTTGTAGAAATTTTCATCCATTCCCCGTGGAGGGGAAGTTACCAAAACATTCACTTATTTACTTCCACTTTAAACGTCATAATCTCAATGATCAGCCACAAAAGTTGCTGATCGAGGGCCTCGAAAGTTTCTGATAGTACATGAGGTATCAACGACTGGTGAGGCTTCAATAAGCAACTTTTGTTCCCAATCATGGATAGGCTAGATTTCTTCCACTGCGAGGGGGATTCTTGACAATGCAAGACTATTCTTGTGTGAGAAAGATCCCCCTCTCACGTAACTTTCGCAAAAACTCATTAGCCCTCCCCTAACTCGCCGGTTTCGACCAGCGAGGGAGGGGGAGAATGACATACAGGCCGGCTAGAGCAGCCAGCCCTCAGATTTGATGTACTTGGCACGAGTTAAGATTGCCAGTGCAATCTGGTTCACGCAGTGGCAAAAACTACTTCACATGGTTTAGGTTTTTCTAACTTGTACCTTTAGCCATTAAATCTCACAAGTATACCCCCTTGACACCCTCCCACATTCCCTCCCTCTGTAAGGAGGAGGGGAGGGGGGAGGGAGGCACTTTGCCAGTCGGTGGTTAGGGGACTAGTTACAAGGTTTCATACAATATTTGTTTTACCATACGGTTGATGGACAATTACATCCAATTTTTTTCCTATATCTTTTAGCTTTTAACATTTTCTTCTGTAGACACAGATATTGTACATAACCATATGTACTCTAGTAACTTCAGTCATAAGTTACAAAATATTATTTCCCTTATATTCCCCCAAAAAATTAATGTACATTTGAATATGAATATGTTTACATGTGCATATATGTTTACGAATACGTACACGTATTAAAGAAATCCATGTATATGAATCTGTATGCATAGAGATGTATGTTTTTATATACGTACATATGTTTCTATGTCTATGCATACATATCCATGTACGTATGATATACTTATAACGTAAATATATGCATATATCTATGTGTATTTCATATACAGATACGTTTCCATATACATGTAGGCATATAATATGTATTTTCATACAAGTAAGTTATCTTTACTTCCTCAAGGAAAACGGATATCCCATCCTCCAAAGGAGGGAATATTTATGCTGGAGGCAACAATTCCATGCATCCATGTTGTTGAAGAATCAATCTGATTCTCCCCTGCCTTGCAATAAGATGCCCCATTTTCCCCTACGCCAAACAATAACCTCCAATTGCCCCTTCCTTGGAATGATTAGCCCTATCTGCCCCTCGAGAGAAATGTGGATTTAGGGCTTCATAAATGATGAAGTGTCCAAATTTCTTGTAAAGAAATTGGCATGTTAAACGCACACAGCATGCGGCGTCGACCTGCCGATGTCACTGGTTATTGCCAAAATATCACAATCCCCTACATTTGGGATTTGTGATTGTTCAGCGGGTGATTGATGGTGGGTTTACGTGGCAGATCCAAGAAGTCTTATGTGTTGAAAGGAAATCTATGGGACCCCGTTACAGCGAGGTCCAAAAGGTGCACAGGCAATGATAAAACACTAAAACCTTAGGTGTAAAAAAAGATGATTTAAAAGTAAGATCCAGGGTTTGAGGCTGAAGAAAAGAGAAAATAATAGGGAGTAAAAAACTCCACATGTATTTAGATGGGAAATTTTGGCCGATGTACATCAGCCGGAACTTTGTCACGAGCAGTCCCTCCAGTTCTCCCATGTGCGATCACGGTCACCGGTCGCGAGGGCTGTGATTGAATGTGGGAAGAGGGGGGGGGGGGGGGGNAGAGAGAGAGAGAGAGAGAGAGAGAGAGAGAGAGAGGAGACCGGGGGGAGGGGGGGTGAGGAGGGGTGGGAGGGAGCCTATTCGACAATGAAAATGCCGGTTGACGGACGTCGGTCATCGCACTCTCCTCCCTCCACCTCTCCCCTCTCCCCCTCCCTCTGCATGCAATTGTGACCCTCGATCATGAGGGCCGCGATGTAGAGCTGCATGATCCCTTTCCCATGCTTAAACAGCAGCACATGTCATTGGAGCATAGCAAAAACAGGTGGACCAAAGGGGTTACTGTTTGGAGGTAGGAGTGAATGGGGCTTATTGTTTGGAGGCATGGGAAAATGGGTCTTCATGTTCCATGACTGGGGTGAATGAAACTTATTATACCAAGGCTGGGGGGAATTAGGGTCAAAGATGACAAAAAAAGGGAGGGGTTGGCATCTTTACCTTCGCGAGGGAGCGGGGGGGGGGGGGGGGGGATAGTATAATATGACCATGGGAAAAAAGGGAGGTTATTTGTCCATTCCCAACTCTCACCCACCAAGCATAAAAAAATTTGAAGTGTGTGAAACAACAAACTACCAAGACATCCATGCGTTCAGAGGCAGAATGAGTAGGTAGTCTAAATGGGATGTTTGTTGTGGAGATATACATGCATGAGAACGTTTCCAATTCATGTACCTGTATAACTCAAAAGTTTGTCATATCAATAATAATCTTAAATCGTGTTTGAAGATGCTTTTACTATCTTCTGCATGTAAAAGAGAAAAAAAATTACAAGTCACGTGGATGCAGGGTAAACTTACTACTTAGGCAGGGTGTAGATAGAATTTGTTTTAACGTCTTCATGGATATTGCTAGATTTTGCTGGATATTTATTGCTAACCTCTGACCATGCCACATGGCATAGTTAAGTGTGGCATCCATGTGATAGTTACAAAAGAAAGAATGAGTCTTGAGGTTGCGTTCTGACTTTAGCAAAGACAAACGACTAAAAAACACAAAGGAGATATCGCGAGGTATCTATTTATGAAGAGATGCATTTTAGATTCTGATAGTTACAAATAACATGAGAGAGTGTCATTAAATCTACAATCCACTGTAGTTAGTCCAACGGTGGATAAAAAAATATGAATTGGGATTCACAACAGATACGATTGTGACATAACCTCACTCACAAATTTATGGTGTGGCTTTAAAAAGATAGTTCCGCTTTATGACGACGTGATGCGGTGAGATCCGTATGATGAACGGGCTTCATTGAAACAACTGACCTCATTCGTGACCATAAATGATTGAAACACCAAGAGCTCCTCCTTTTCAATGCTAAGAACTCTAAAATTTTCTACACTGGCATCAGAGCCAAATGCCTCACAACTGCGGCCCCGTCACCCACACGCCCCATCCCGTGTCCTTTGTACTCAAAATGTCACAGGTCTCCTGCATGAGGCATGTAAAGGGACCCGTTTGAGGATTGAAAACTCTGTGATTTTTGCTTCTAGACCCTCAGATGTGATGCAGTTGCAAAAAAACTGTGGAACGTGTCACACAAAAATGGGTTTCCATGGTGATGCAAGTGAACTTCCTCCGAAAACATGCCCCTTTGCCGCAACAGCAGCAATACTTGCTGCGACAGAAGCCCCTGGGTCTTAGAAAGGGTAAGCTGAGCACAACCCCATGATTTCCCACTTTCATGGAGGACATCGTAGCCAAGAGAGAGCGCACAAAAACCAGGCCAAGAACAAACCCAGATACAGCGGCTTAAAATAATCATATCTTACACAACTTCATATCCCCATTTCAAGCACCAATTGTTTAATCATGTGACATTATTCAACCTGTTCTAGGATTTCAGAGGTTTTATTGTGTGTAATTTTAGTGATTTGATCTTTGTTACCTCTTGAACCTCCTTCACATCGAACGAGTTACGCTCCTCTTTGATTGTGACAGTGGTACGCTGGTCCATCTTAATGTGTTCTCCAAAGTGATTAGAAACTCGTCTTTGTGAAAGAGGCACTTAACAACTATGTGTGATGGCTTTGAAATAAGTGATTGAAGCTCCTCCTTAAAAAAAAAGCACATGAGACTCAGGGATTTGACTTCTTAGTGAGTGAGAGAAGCTCTTCCTTAGATATTGCACCTAGTTCCTCCTAAGAAAAGAGAAATATAAGACTTTTGTATGCGGGAGAGGGTTGGAAGGAAGTGTTATTGTGTAGTCGCGAGTGTTCACTTAACCCACAAAATGTGAAAGGATAAGGGTGCATTCCGTGGCCGTCACAATGGCCTTCCAAGGCACTGGCCTCTCTACTCTCTTTTGTGCACCCTCTGCCAAAGTGGTGCCTAAGACTGAAAACACGGGTGGCAGCTTAGCATGGTCCACTGCATGAAGGGGAACGTGAGACACATCCTCACATCCGTCATGCCAGTGTGATGTGGGAATAAGAGTAGAGGTATGGTTAGTTGTGTAATTTTAATACAATGTATAATCTATGTAATCAACACCTGGTTTACCTATGCTTCCTAGAATTTTTCTTTTGTGTGTACACTTTTCCAATCACTTGTTTTCATAGAACATAATATAGAATCCTTTTTTAGTTAAGTATATGTGAATGTTTTTTAGGTCACTCAGTCTTGTCGGTTAAATTGCTTATTATTTGAATTTTTTCCTATGAAATCTATCTACATACATATAACTCTGTGTGGGTAATTCTGTTCATCATATTACACATCTTATAGTCGCAAAGCATCACCAATTGTTTGCGCTCAAGTAAAAAACCATTTGCTGATTTTGCTCTATGTTTGAATGGTGTTGCAAATATTGTTCGCTCAAAGTAGGTTCCCTTCCCCTTCCCACCTCCCCCACAAAACCCTTGATTGTATCTGGGGGGTGTATCGGGAGTTGTATCATGGTGATGCGGAATCATGTGCTACTGGTTTTTCCGATGTTTGATATCCCGCCGCCCCCCCTCCTTTGATATCCCCCCCTCCCCAACTTGTTGAGTGTATTGGGGTGGTTTAGCGGGGAGTGTATCGTTACTTCAAACTTGAATGTCCACTAATGTACAAACACTCTTGTGTTTTGGTTTGACCCACCTTCAGCTACACCCCCCAATTCCTCTCCACAATACAAACTTAACTTCAGGGGGGAGGGGGGAGGGGGGAGCAGGCGATCATCGCTACCCTAACCCCCCAAAATAGGCATTTGTATCCGAGAAGTTAACATGCGAGTGTCGCTGGTGGAGAATGTGGAAGACACTTGTGTACTGATATGATTGTATCTACATAATTGAACGGTGAAGGTGACCAGTTGAGATCGAGAAAATGGGACCAAATCTACTAAAGAAAATTGTACAAAACGTTCCTGTTTGGGACGTAATGGATCCTGTATTTCTAGTCTTGCTTGCCTCCCCCTTGCCCCCCCTCTTCACCGTTACATGGTAAAAAAACATTGAATAATGCTCATGTTATTTTTTCTGATGTAGAAGGGTGGAACCCCCTTTAGGTATGGAGCTTCCTGTGAGTGTGCTTATTGTCCGAGAGGAATAAGTGCTTCCATAAGTTTAAATGTACCAGTTCATGCACATAGTGAGCTGTTCCATTGGCCATGGAGTGTTGGAAAACCCCGATCCCCCTCACGGAGTTTTGGGGTTTCTGATTTCCATTCCTTTCACTGGGCCCACAGCAGGGGGTCTCTTGCACTAGGAGATCACACCTGTGGTACACAGAGTGTTCTAGTGGTGTGGTGTGTTCCAGTAGTGCCAAAGGGTTGCTTGGTTATGAATGATTCACTTCCCCAGGGTACAATTCTTCCTCATGTGAGAATAAAGAAGGGGAGAGGGGGGTCCATTCCATGGGATGTGCTTGAGGGAAATGCTCTCATATATTGCTAAAAAATTCTG
Source organism: Penium margaritaceum (assembly GCA_023375785.1). Taxonomy (NCBI): domain Eukaryota; kingdom Viridiplantae; phylum Streptophyta; class Zygnematophyceae; order Desmidiales; family Peniaceae; genus Penium; species Penium margaritaceum. The sequence continues at coordinate 72,201 of SZWC01006786.1, read as the reverse complement.
ATTATGCACTTTGTGTGAAACCTTTTCTTACATCTAATTTGGGTTTTGTTCCATGAATGGGCCATGTGTGTGTGTGTGTGTGTGTGTGTGTGTGTGTGTGTGTGTGTGTGTGTGTGTGTGTGTGTGTGTGTGTGTGTGTGTGTGTGTGTGTGTGTGTATGTGTGTGTGTGTNGAACACAACTGTACACAACCCAACTACTCGCGGCCCACAAAAGCGAGGTCCGCCTCCGCTGGACCCTCCTCTCGACGCAGGAGAGCTCTCTGAGCTCGGTCAACATCCTCCTCCAGAGCCGCGTCTGCCGCCCACTCTGCTGCACGCCGGCGGAACTGCTGGGCCTGGGCCCGCTGGAGGGTAACCGCCAGACGCTGGCTGAGCAGCGCTCGGAGCGGCCGCGCCGTGCCCTCGGAACCGCCATGCCTGGCGAGACGTCTCTCCGAAGCTGTCGTAGCCCTGCGCAAAACCTCACTCACTCCGCGCGAGGAGGCACCCAGGGTCTCCATGGCGGGGAAGATGAAGTCGATCTGGTCTCGGACCGCCTGTCTGCGCCACTGCGCGTACTTCGCCTCCTTCACCCGGATCGCGTCCTGAAGGGCAATCCCCGGCCGCGCACGAGATGCCCGTCCCAGGGAGGGGCGTTGGGGATCGGCGATGACCACGTCGAGCGCCAACAGGTGACCCGTGGCCGCGTCAAGGCAGGTGATGTCCGGCCGGCCCCCAGGAATGATCTCCTCCGGCTCCTCCCGAACGCCGCCCATGCCGCTCTCACGCATAATCGCCGCCAGCTCACGGACCACCGCATCGTGGACGGCCTTGGGCCCCCCACCCCACGGACACCACAGGGCGTGCTGCGGTGCACAAGGGTGGAGACGCACCGCCGTCGGACAGGAGCAAGTCGGCGTGTGGCGGAGGTGCGCCATGGGCAACCCAAGACGGAAGCGGCAGGCAACGCGCCAGTCCTCCGGCGCCATGTAGAGGCGGTCTACAACGGAGCGCGGGTGTGCCAGCAGCCAGTCTCCACTGTGCTCACCCTGCACCGCTGCCAGGCGCTGGAGCTGCGGGTGCGCCTCAAGAGGCCCCAAATCTGTCTCGACCGCCGCACGGAGCTCGTCCAAGTGCCAGTCGTGGAGCCTGGAGCTCAGGTCCTGGAAAAGGCGGTGGGGGCTACCCTGCTCGCACTCTGCAAGGCCAGGGACCTCTGCACGGAGGGGCTCCGGGTAGCGCTGAANATCTGCAAAGGCCCGCGTACCCCAAGGTCCCCGGCGTGGGGCCCCTCGCTGCTGCTGCTGCTGCTGCGGAGGCTGTGGCTGCGACGGCTGCTGCTGCGCCGGCGGCTGCCGGCGCGGGTGCTGGGGAAGGCCGGGCAGACGGAGCAGGCGCAGAACAGCACACCAGGACTGCAGACGGCTGCACAGGAAGGAGAGCGGGGCCAGGTCCGCCACCGGCGTGAGCCCGAGTCCGCCAAGGCGGACCGGGAGATGCGCCTGACGCTCCGCGTGGAGGACCGCCCGACCCTCCCGGTACCTCTGGACCCCGTCCAGGCGGAGCAATCTGCGGAGGCAGAGGCCGACACGGTCGTCAAAGGACTGGAGGCGGTGGATCCACCAGGCAGAGGGAGGGGTGAGGCGAGTAAGATGCTGGAGACGTTGCGTGACGCACTCCCGGAGGATGCTGAAGGCCGCCTGCGTATCGGGAAGATCGACGAGCGTGTCCAGCGTGGCCTCCACCTGCTGCATCGCCGTATCCAGCCGGGCCTTGCAGAACTCCGCCGTGCCAATGGGTGCACCAAGGACCCCCATCCTCTCCACCACTCGCCGAACTGAGGACAAGCCAGCTGGTACCACATCGCCGGCCGGTAGGAAGAGCTCGCACTTCTGGGGCTGGACCTCCAACCCTATCGCTGCCAAGCCCTGCCGGAGGGCTCCAAACCCTGTCTCCAAGAGGGACGCCGGACCCAGCAGATACGTGTCATCCAGATACGCAAAGACCCTGCCAACTCCCCCCATCGCGTCCTGGGCGGCCTGTAGGGCGGACTGCTGCGCCAGCGCGTACAAGAATGGGCCGAGAGGATCCCCCTGACGGACGCCTCTCTCTGAGCGCACGACACACGGCTGCGTCCCGCCCTGGTAGTAGAGGTCCGATGGCTCAGCATACACCAAGGCCAGGGCAGGGACGAGGCGCTCAAACCCCCGCTGTCGGACTGCCTCGAACAGCGCCGCACGCTCCATGGAGTTGAAAGCGTTGCGGACGTCGATGCTGAGGATACCCCAGTCCGGACAGAGACTCAGCTGCTCGGAGATGGTGTGCACAATAGTGTCCATGCCCGTCGGCGCCCCCACACCCTGCTGCAACGGGGCCAGCGCCTGCTGCATCTCCTGGCGCCCCGTCGACACGATGCAGCGCGCCACCAGGCGCCAAATGGCCTCTCCGACCGCGATCGGACGCACACCTCCATCCGGCTTGGCGAAGGCGATGAGCCTGCTGGCCGCCGGGAAGCGTCTGGCAGTCGGGTGAAGCTGGCCGCGGCAGATGGACGCCAGCAGTCGTGCGAAGAGTCAGGTGAGGTGCTCATCCCCAACCACCGCCTGGCGGAGGTGGTCAAGGGTAAGGCCAGAGGGTCCAACGGCGGACCCACGACTGCAGTCCAAGAGGGCCCTCCGGACACCGTCCGCGTCCGGAAACGCAGCCGGGGCACGACGAGCAGACTCCGCCACCCAGGCCGGGATCGGCTGCTGCGCTGGTGGGTGCTTGGCCTGAAGCTGGGCCAGGATGGCAGGGCCCGGAGGTGCCAGAGAGGAGGAAGAGTCGAGGGCATCCACCGCGCGGGCGGTGTTGCCCCGGCGGAACTTGGTCACAGCCCGCTAAAGCCGCTGCTCTGCAGCCTCCTCACGGTGGTGGTGCAACGAGCGCGGAGGGGGTGGCCGTGTGTGTGTGTGTGTGTGTGTGTGTGTGTGTGTGTGTGTGTGTGTGTGTGTGTGTGTGTGTGTGTGTGTGTGTGTGTGTGTGTGTGTGTGTGTGTGTGTGTGTGTGTGTGTGTGCGTG